>JAFIRS010004163.1:0-97906 GCA_018342105.1 Gonioctena quinquepunctata | reverse complement strand
TTTTATTGGCCTAAGGCTATGAACCAACGAGAAATCTGATGCGAATTTGAAAGAGACCACAAGCCGTCCTGATGATTGGGAAACCATGAAACAGGCTGTAGACGGATGGTGTGTCTTTTTGGATTCGTAACAGATTTCTCTCACTCTCGATATCGATGTTTGCGTTAAACGCATGAGAAGTACGACTATTGATGTCGTGGGTAGGTCTTTCTAACAATTGTTAGTGACCTGTTAAAGTGCACGAAATCTCGTGATTTTAAAATTCCACGATATTAGGTCCGTCTACAGCCTGTTTCATGGTTTCCCAATCATCAGGACGGCTTGTGGTCTCTTTCAAATTCGCATCAGATTTCTCGTTGGTTCATAGCCTTAGGCCAATACAAACATGTGAATTGCATCAGATTATTGATAGTGACATCTATTGGGTACGACTATATCGTGGAGTAAATACAGATTCGTATTTAACAGTCACTAACAATTGTTAGTGACCTGTTAAAGTGCACGAAATCTCGTGATTTTAAAATTCCACGATATTAGGTCCAAGCTTCACCGCACAGATTATAGATGTCACTATCAATAATCTGATGCAATTCACATATATATATATATATATATATATATATATATAATGGATTTTTCACTTATGTGTAGATGATAAAATCTATGAAGAGAATGTTCATTCATCCATTTCCATATATACATATAGTTTTTTTATTTTTCTTGAATCCTTTCAGCAGTACGTTCAATGAAAATTTCCTTGGGTTCGAGAAAAGAATAATTTTTCAGTTTTTTAAAATGACGTTTTGTCCCGGGCCTGGAACATTTTCAATCTATTAACTATTTAATACATTTGGTAGGTATATTTTGGGTTTATAGTTTTCCTCTGGAAAAACTCAATAACCAAATAGGTTCCGTACCTTGGCAGAAAAACGATTTTATTTTAATTTTGTAAAAATATATTCCTCATGATAAATTTAATTCTACAGTCGTCCATTTATGTGATTGTGAAAGCCAAATTATGCATTTACATAATCTATTTGCACAGTTTATTATGGTTTACACCTTTAAGAAGGGACAATATATTTCAGTTCATACCATCCAAGGTTGAACTTATGTAGTGTTTTCCTCGAATATGTAGTTTTTTCCGCCCCCACATTTAGACTGAAGATGGATCTATGGAGGTCCGAAACATGTTTCTTTTTCAAAATAAAACACTAACGTGTAGACGACTTCGAGTTCATCTGACGTTTCTAATAATATGTTTTTTCAAATTCAAATCGTCGTTTTTCCCGTCACAGAAAAAAATTGTGTATTATACACTGGAAAAATATTAGATTTTAGCTCTCGAGCAGAAATCTAATACTTCTTTCCCTTGTGTAATAAATTAGTTAGAAATAAATTAGTTATTTATTATACAAGGGAAAAAAGTATTAGATTTTGGCTCGAGGTTGTGTTGTCAAAAAACCGAGAGCTAAAATCAAATATTTTTCCCGTGTATAATACACAATTTTTTTCTGTGACGGGAAAAACGATGATTTAATATGGAAAAAACATATTATTACGATATATTAAAGTCAGAAAATTATCGATGTAAAATTTGAATTTTTAAAATGGTAGGCTGTTGCTAAGGAAACCTTGAAAGTAATCGAATATCTGTCAATTTAATTCTGTGATTTGATTCAAAAATCGCGAACTTAGTCGTTGTTTAGTAGTTATTTTGAATAATATAAAGTTAAAAAATGTCTGATTCCGAGTTTTCTCTGACTCCACTGGAGTTAGTAGATGTAGCGAAAGTAGCGTTACAAAAATTATTGCCTGCTAAATCGCGGAAAATTTACGAAACCGCGTATTCAAGATTTATGGAATGGAAGATGAAAAAGACATGCATTTCTTTCTGCGACCAGGTACAACAACATACCATCAACGGCAGTTGTGTCCATGGCAGAAAAAAATATAATTTCAACACAAGAAAATTCGACTGTTGTACCGAATAGTTCAAGGAACATGTCATTCATGCAATGCACATTTAATAATTGTACTTTCGATATAAAGGAAAGGTAACTTTCGTATAATGAAATATTCTAAAATTAAATATCTACCTTGACTTATGTGTATATATATCCGAGAAAACGTACTCACTTTTTTCCCGAGGAAAAAAGGAATTCCATAAAAAGTGATATTTTGTTACCTGTCAACAGAGATGAAATGTCGAACTTTTTTCCCGTCACACAAAAAACAATATTATTGTGGCACTTTGGCAGAAGAAATGGGTCATTCAGTGGTAAGACTTCCTCTTTACCGTTGCATATTCAATCCAATTGAAGACATATGGCATGAGCTGAAAGCATCGATAAGGAGGAATCATGTTTCGCCCACTTTGAATTCATCTGTGGTAGCTTTGATTCAGTCAGAAATGCAGAATATTCCAAATTAAAGCTGGGAAAATTGTGTAGCGCATGTACAAAAAGTAGAAAAAATCATATTTAAATATAGATCAAGTTGCCAGAGAATTTTTTTTGTGAACTTGGACAGTGAAACTGACCCAGGTTAAAATTTATTGATTATTTTTATGACACTCTATTCATACGTACTGTATTTGTACCTGTTAATCTCAATTTGATAGATCTCATTTATTTTTCCACCATTTTTCATATCTGTCATATCTGTACCCGAAATTCATGAAGTTGAGTTTTTATATTCTATATTGATTGTACTCTACTTTTCCGTAATGTTTATTTATTACTTTTTGAATCAGACGTTATACAACATCTTTACTTTTATATATTTTTTTTAACTTTTTTTCGATACATCGAGAATAAGAAGCTATTTTTTACTGGTATTTGGGAAACTGTACTTTGTTGCCTACTAGAAGATAAAAAGGATATTTCAAAAAAAAATTGTAGGTTAGAAAAACTCATTGTCTGCGAATTACCACTTTCCAGATTCGTGAGTAATAATAATTTACGTAACAAGTCCGGAAAATAGCTTTTTTTGGACGAATAGAAAACATTCTAGGATGAGCCGTAGGCGAGTCCTGGAAGTCTGTGAGTCCAAAAAAACTATTTTCGGGCGTGTTGCCTACATCATTTTTTCGGCAACCGTATAGAATAACAAATCAATGAGACGACATATTTCTTTATTATACATTTTAATTCTTATTTGAATCAAACAGAACAGAACAGAAAATACTAGATATTAACAGAAACATTCTAATTCTTATATATATTAATATTTATATTGAAATTCGAGCAATTGCCACTATTCAGAGGATTCAATTTATTTGATGGAAATTTCCCAAGGCACATTTTATTTGGATCTTCTTTCACATTAATTGTCAAGTGTAGCCCAATAGGCTTTTACTCTTCCAATGGAAATAAGTGGGCACACGCCTATTCACGATTGGTTTGAATTTTGGAAGACGTCAATTTGGCACATTTTCAAAGTCACTATCGCTGCTGCTTTCCATATTTTATTGCGAATTGCGATCAAAAAACATGCAAACTTTTGACAACTAATTCCATATGAACTGTCAGCCGTTATTTCGTTGCTATGGTAATGATCAACTGCATTTATCAAAACCATACCTACCAAGATTTCCATTTTTACAATGACAACAACGACGTGATTCTTCCCGGCCTAGTCCGGGAAGTACGTACTTCCCGGACTAGGCCGGAAAATGCTACTTTCTCAAAAAAAAAGCGTCCGGGAAGTGGGTACATCCCGGACGGTTGCCGAAAAATATAATATTTTGTACCAGCGTAATTATTTGTTAAACCGAACCGTCATCTTGTATGAAAATATCATTATATCGAGTACGTCTCTGCTTGTGGTCGGTCCTCCGTTGAGCCTTATCGGCAATGAATAATTATGAGTCTTTCAGGTATTATTTCAATGACTGCCAACGAAAACGATAACTTTTTACGATTACTCACATCTTATAACCTCAAACCCGGGATCGAAGGATTCAACCACCGAATCAATACTGGATCAAGTATACACCAACCTTCCCAGTATTGGAAAGTGGTATGTCCATGACAATGATATATCTGATCATCGCACGGTCCTCTTTTGCACTGGGGTGAACGAAGTCAGTGAACCAAAAGAAATTTATATCAAAAGAAGATCCCTAAATGATACTAATATCAACAATCTGAAGACGTCCCTTGAAAAAGAAAATTGGGAACAGACTTATACAGCCATCGACTATGAACAAAAATTCAATAATTTCCACGATACTTTGATGTTTCACCTGAATCAAGCCTGTCCCATGAAATCTTCATCATTTTCTATAGCAAATGGGCCAAAATTTGAGAAAATTCTTTTATCTTTTATCTTTATCCTATGTCCAAAGAGCAGTACAAAAATTCAAGAAAAAGGCACAATATGTTAATAAATACTACCAAATTCAATTATTACTCTGACAAACTACTGAAATCCAATAATATAAATAAAACTGCCTGGAACCCTATTTCAAAATTAGGCAGACAGGAAAAAGAAGAGCAAAACAGGAACATTACAATAAAACAGGAATTCCGCTGAAATTTCCGAAATTTTTTACGATTTTTTTTTTAATGCTTCACATGAAACTGTAGAAAAAATAAAGAAGCCTTTGTTGACAGGTGAAACATCAACTATGACAAATAAAAGTCTGGTCAACAGTATGTTCATTCCCCATATATCGAAAGAACAGGTGCTCTTTATTATAAAACATAAACTGAAAAATAAACATACATGTGGCCCAGATGAAATTTCAGGGTTCATCATTAAAAAAATCGCAAATACGATTATAAAACCTTCAACTTACCTCATTGATTCATCATTTCAAGCAGGGATATTTCCATCCAGAATGGAAGCCCCGCTTGTTTCGCACATTTTGAAAAAACGAAATCCACAAAATTTTGAAAATTACCGTCCAATCACTATTACACCCATCATTTCGAAAATTTTTGAATATGCGATATTAGAACAACTACTGAATTTCATGGAAAAAAATAAGGCAATTGCTGAAAACCAGCACAGTTTCCGTACTGAACATTCTACTATAACAGCTATTCACAGTTTTTATGAAAAAATTTTACTCTCCCTGGAAGAAGGCGAAGGCGTGGTTGGTGTATTCTGTGATCTCAGCCGTGCCTTCGATTGTGTTGAACATTATATTATATTGGATAAATTATTCAGATACGGAATCGGGGGTAAACTTCATGAATGGTTTTCGTCATATCTCAAAGGACGTCTTCGGAAAATCAAGATAAATCACGTGGCGAACAATGAAAAATTGGTATTTACTTCTAGTGAACTTCCGATAGGAATATGAGTTCCTCAGGGCTCAGTATTGGGCCCTATTTTGTTTACGCTTTACATCAATGAACTACCTCTGATCCTCGCGGATGCATTTACCTGTTTGTATGCAGATGATTCCACGTTATTATTCACAGGCAAATCTGAGGTACAAATTCAAAACAACATTAACATTACTTTTCAGTCACTTCGTAAGTGGTTACACGATAATTCTCTATTTTTGAATAGTACTAAAACAAATCATATACATTTTCACAACAGACAGAATTATAACACACACATTATACAGTGCTTCTCAAAAGTCCTCTCCCCCCTCTTATTTTTGGAACGATTATACATAAACAAGTGAAATTTGGAAAGTAAATATTAAAGGTTGTAAACTTCCCTACTAGTGATGATAGATGATGAAATCGTCAAAAATGACGTAACAAGGCCATTGTGACCAATAATTTCAAACGGAACCCTACGGCAAGCGACACCTCTTTTAAAAGGTATCGAAAAAACGTATTCAATGATACTAATTTTGTTTGTGTTTATGGCAGTTTTGGCAACTTGCCTTCAAAAAACGCAAAGCTGTGATGAATTAAATCAGTTAATAGTTTTTGTTAGTCTCCCTAATTCGACGTTTTTGTAATTGTCCAAGTTTTTGTACATTTAATAATTTGTGTATTGTTGATCGAACTTTTAACTGTTTTAGCAGCTTTTGGTACTTTTAATATTTTTGTACATTCCAATAATTTGTTGAACTGTTGTGAGCCGAACGTTCAAGAGCTTCGAAAAGCGAAATGGTACGTGCTTTAGGTGAAAAAGTAGCAGCGATCCTAATTCTTGGTGAAACTGGACAAAATATTTATCAGGTTACCCGATCGCCCCGTTTGGAGGACTTATCGAAGGAAGCTTCTTCGTAAGTTTGAAACAACGGGTAGTATTAATGATGCGAAACGATCTGGCAGACCACAAATTTCTGCTGAGAAAAAAATTGATATACTGGCATAAGTGATATTTAATCCTACTTCTTCAACAACTCACATTGCATCTACCTGTGAAGTCAGTCGAAGTACAGTACACAGCGTGTTGAAAAAAAAACAAATTTCATCCATACAAATTAAAAATGGTTCATCAACTCTCAGACGACGACCCAGACCGAAGACTAGAATTTTGTGAAAATATGGAAACTAAAATTAACCAACAGCCAGAGTATGTCAAAAAAATTTGTTTTAGTGACGAAAGTACTTTCTATCTGAATTGAAATGTTAATACACAGAATGTGAGGAATTGGAGTAACGCAAATCCTCACCTGTTTCGTGAAACACATACCCAATTTCCCCAGAAGGTGAATGTTTGGGCAGGTATCCTGGGAAACCACATCGTTGGGCCTCGTTTTTTAAATACCAATTTAACTGGTGAGGTTTATCTGGAGCTGTTGCAAAACGAAATAGAACTGTTAATCCTCGAAATTTTGGAAGATAATCCAGATGAATTCGGAAATTTTGACATAACATTCCAACAGGATGGTGCTCCTCCACACTATAACGGTGCAGTAAGACGGTATTTGTATGAGGAGTATCATGGTAGATGGATTGGACGACGAGGTTCAACGGAATGGCCAGCTCGATCACCGGACCTCACACCTTTGGATTTTTTTCTGTGGGGGTACCTTAAATAGAAGGTTTACGCCACTGAACCTGACAATATTGACGTTTTAAAACAACGTATTGTTGCAGAATGTGAGGCTGTTTCCGCAGACACATTTGCAAAAGTACGAGAAGAGTTTAAAAATAGGATATTTCACTGTCAGGAGGTCACTTCGAGCAATTTTTTTGAGTAGATACTGATTCTCAAATCTGTAATTAATATCATACTGAATGGAATGTAAATTTTAATTTTTACTAATGAGCCATTGAAACTGCCATAAACACAGACAAAATAAGTATCATTGAATAGGTTTCTTCGATGCCTTTTAATAGAGATGTCGCTTGCCGTAGGGTTCCATTTGAAATTATTGGTCACAATAGCCTTGTGACGTCATCTTTGACGATTTCGTCATCTATCATCACTAGTAGGGAAGTTTAATATTCAGTTTCCAAATTTCACTTGTTTATGTATAATCGTTCCAAAAATAAGAGGGGGGAGGGGACTTTTGAGAAGCACTGTAGACAAGGTGGAATGCTCTACTTTTCTAGGTATTAGACTTGATCAGAATGTATCCTTCAATACTCACTGTAAAATTTTTGCCAATACACTGAGAATTAAATGTTCTCAACTGAGATCTCTCAAATCTATAATTGACATACAGGGACTCCTGCTCTTCTATTTCGGGGAAATACAATCCAGATTAACATACGGAATAACCATCTGGGGTAGTTCATCTGCAGTTATTGAGGTTTTTCTGGTGCAAAAAAGGATTATGCGATGTCTTGCTGATGTTCCCAATGGTACTTCATGCAGGGATCTTTCCAAACAATTTAAAATTCTTTCTCTTCATGGCCTAGATATATCGGAACTTTCAACATATATGCACAAGCAACGCAAAACTTTGGTTGAGAATAACTCACTACATCATACAAGATCAAAAAATAATTTCCATCTGCCCAATGTTCGTTTAACAGTATCTCAGAAATCTGCAGAATACTGGGACTAAGATTATATAACGTTCTTCCTGAAGGACTTAAATTGATGGAAAGAGTGCACACAACCGAAAAAAATATAAAAATACTTCTCCTCGTCCTCTGCCCCTATAACATAAATGCATTTTTTGATAGTTTTAGATTAAATGTTTTGTTTGCCTATATTTTATATCTTATCTTATACACTTCATGTAAATTTTGTTTGTATCTGACTTGTCCGATAGCCTCACAGCTCTATGGATTAAATTGAAATTGAATTGAATTGAATTGAGATGTATTGCGGTACTATACCAAAAATACAAATTTCTCCCAGTCCAAAGATGTTCCAGGGACTTCAAAGTCAGTAACAATAGTTCATTCTGGCATCCCGTCGGCCAACATCAGTTCTGCTACAAAGGCTGCTCGGTACAAAATGAATTAATCGAAGGACAACAACAACATATCATTTCCATACCCGATAATTAATCACAAACAATCATTCTGAAAATTACAACGAAGGATGTGAGCAAATATTATTGGGAGTTTGTTGTGTCCATTATGAACCGTGAAAGCAGTTGAACACTGAATGTGAAAAATATATAACTTCACAGCAGGCGGTAAAATATTTCCAGAGCTTTCGATTGATATGAGAATTTTTGTTATTGAATTGCGTTATCTATTTCGAATTTTCAATCTGGAAAATGGAAAGTTCAATGCGAACGATATTGAATGTTGGTTTTTTATGTTCATAAAAAATTTGTGATTCCTACCGCTGCAACCTCAGTGATCGATATAAAGTTATATCGGAGCTATTTTATTGTATGGCCTCGTTGCTTCACACATTTTTTTTCTTTGAGGCAAATCAATTAAGCCAGCTCGAGAATATTTTTCAATGCCAGCATGTGATGCAACGAACAAAATCCATTAAATATAGCAAACACGTCCTTAAATATAACTGGAGAATAGGGTGGCGTGAAAAAGGAATTTCATCACAAATTGATTATATGTAAAGTCTAACAAAGTAGGTACGTAGATTCGTTTCATTCATATTTGATGAATCACTGTGGAACTTTATATTTTTCTCTGTTTTCATAACAACGCTTTCGCCAAACGTGCAGATAGATAGATAGATAGATAGTTTATTTCACCACGTTACATAATAAAATGTTTGTAGCAAGTCAAAAAATAGCATAAAAGTAATAAAATAGCATAAAAGTAATAAAATAGTATAAAAGTAATGATCAGATTGAACAATTAAAATAGTATAAAATGATCAGATTAACAATGAAAATAGTATAAAAACAAGCAAGGAACACAAGTACAAAAATATAAAAACATAGATGACATTATAAACATTTAAAATGATCCACGTATTCTTTGACAGAATAGAAGCAAAAACTCAAAACATAATTTTTTATTGTTTTTTTGAATTTGGACATACTAAGAATTTTAAAATTATCGGGAAGATAGTTGTAGAGGTTGAAATCCAGAGTATTCTTTTGTGATTTACTCAAACGATAGCGGTTTGTTCGAATTTTGTTACAATGTCATGAAGGTCTGATTGCTTAATTAATGAAATTGATTTTTTATGAATTTCTATGAGAACGTTGTACAAAAATAATGTGGGTAACGGCATTATTCTCAATTTCAAAAAAAGAGGTTGACAATGATCTCTATAACCAGAATTTGTTATTATTCTGATAGCTTTTTTCTGCAATTTAAAATTTTTTAAAGCCCCAGTTGAGTTGCCCCAGAGTATAACACCATAGCTAATGTAAGAATGGAAGAGGGAGAAATATGTTATTTTCAATGTATCGAAACTAGTTACATTTTTCAGCTGACGCAATAAAAAAAGTGTTCTTGATAGTTTTTTGCTCAATTGGTTAATATGACAGGTCCAAGTGAGAGTACTATCGACAACAATCCCAAGTAATTCAACGCTATCTGCACTTGATGTAGCGGCAGAGCTTGTTGAAAACTGTAACTGTTGCGTTTTATCTGTATTTAGTTTGAGTCGATTTGTCACGAACCAACTTTCTGCCTTCTCATCGACTTCATTTGATATTCTAGATAGTTCAATCGCATTTTTGCCAGAGTAAATAAATGTAGTGTCATCGGCAAACAAAACAGATTTATATGGATGCATGAAGATACTGATGTCATTCACGTAAATTAAGAACAGAAGTGGTCCCAATACTGATCCTTGGGGAACCCCATGTTCAACAAGTTTAAGATTCGAAATGCAATTATTGCTACTGACTGCTTGATATCTATTCGACAAATATGATTTTATGAGGGATAGAGATACTCCCCTGATGCCATGATAATATAGTTTCTCCAATAATATGTCGTGAGAGACGCAGTCAAACGCCTTGGAGAGGTCACAGAGCGTGATAGCTGTGTGATTACCTTGCTCGAGATTGTCGACAACTTCACTCACCACATTGAGAACTGCATCTGTCGTAGAGCGGTCCTTAGATTAAACCGATTAAACCGATTATATATTTTAAACGTAATGAACATTATAATGTCGAATATTCTTCAGATATCCGAGAGATATAGATAATAATTCGTCTTTATTCACCATAAAAATATAATAATAATATAATAATAATAATAATAATAAGTACAAATATAACAGTATAGGTGAAAAGGCGGAGTGTCAGCGAGAGCTGTTTTCAAACTCAACTCATATTAAAAAAAAGAAAAAAGAATAAAAATGAACAAAATATTAACAATATGAAAGTAGTGGTAACTTTCTAGTAATAACTTTCCAGTAATAAATAGATCAGTGAATGAGGTTAGCCGAGTCAGTTCGAACAAAGACAGTCTATTTACCAAGATGAACTTTCAGTCTTTTTTTTTAATTACTCAATGAGTAGGATCTAAATTCACTGGGTAGTGAGTTATAACATTTCGGTGCGCTGTACGAGAAGCTACGGGTGAAAAATGAAGTTTTGTGCTTTGGAATGATGAGAGTTGTTCTATTACGAGTGGAACATCTGTTCAGGTCCGAAAATGTTTTTAGCCTTTTGAAGTGGTAATATAACCGTTGGATTGTAAGATCTTTGTGGGTAATTGTTAGAAGGTGTAATTTCCTAAGTTTCTCTTGATTCAGCCAACCTGATCTCTTCATCGGCTCGGTTATATGGTCGTATTTACGAATGCCGAAAGAAAACCTCAGGCAATTATTCTGTATACGTTGTAGGGGGTGACAATCATTTTGGCGTAAAGCTGAACCGTTAATACTGTCACAGTAAGAGATATTAGAAAATATTAACGACTCGCAAAGTTTTATCTTCAATTCCGTTGAGAGTAAGTCCCTATTAGGGTAAAGTTGCCTCAAGACGTTGTAGGAAGATTGGCTGAGGTGGCTGACGTGTTTAGTGAATCTTAGCTCAGGATCAAGCCAAAGTCCTAGATTTTTGAATTCTTCCACAATTGGGAGAGAGAATTGGGAGAAAGACATCGTCTAGGCGAATTTGTATGGTGTTCATTGAGACTTCTATGTTTTTTTTGTGCCGAATAGCATCACTGCAGACTTCTTTGGATTGAGTTTGAGTTTATGGTCTGTAGAAATATCGAAGATGGTTTGGAGATCAGTATCGATTTGAGTTTGTGCCAAGTCTAGGTCACGAATGGGAAATGAAAAATAAATCTGGGTGTCATCGGCACAGTGGTGTATTGTACAAGTGTTGGCGAAATGGTGGAAGTCAGATATGTAAAGACTGAACAATAAGGGTCCAAGAACAGATCCCATGTAAATAAAAAAATATAGAACTGGAATGATTTTTCGACAGGAACTCAAAGACCTCCCATATATCCATGCTGCAGTTGAGAGTTGTGATACAATTCGAGTGTATTACCTCATTGTCCATTATGATATAAACATTCCTGGGGCCATGAATATCTCTATATATAGTTTTCAATCGTTTGAGGATATTTTCTGTTGATTCTTGGAATCAGGGTGCAATTTTTTTGGCAAACTGATGCCACAAACAAATCAAATTATCATATTGTGATTTAATTATTCACCCGCCTAGTAGAAAACAATATGCTGATGTGCTACATATTTTTTTTCCACATGCTGATGTTTTTGTAGATAGGTAATAAATACCAAAAATAAAAAACTCATTGAGTAGTATGAAACCGGCACGACTAGAGATCGATAAACGATAAATGAAATACCGCCACTCATTTGAGGTTAACCGCAGAGCAGTTGAAGACAAAACACAAGACCTGAGGAGAACGCGTTTACTCACAGAGCATGTTGATATTATCAACAGAAAACAGTTCGGTAACCATTTACGTGCAAGTTCCATTCGTGACTCGCTTTCGCAACGAATCAGTTACGTCATATTTCTCAACCACGAAACGTATCTTCGACTTCCCCATGGTATTGAAATGTTCTGAAACCAGAACATCCAAAAAATATAAATGAGACATGTTGCTATGAATAAATCAGCAAGATTTTTTGAAGATGTCTCAAAGTTTGTTTGGTACTAAATGAAGCTGTGATGATTCGGGATGTAATAGTGACAATGCTTATAAAAACATCGTAATATTACGTCTCCATAACTCATAAATTATGTTTTTCCACGAACATCGTCACGGGTATAGGAATTAAACGTTAATAAACCTCCCGGGTATTTTTCTTGCTCAGTGGGCTGTTTTGCTAGGATTAACTTTCAGTCCCTCCTTTGCGCACCAGCTTATGATAATGAATGGATTCAGCAAAGCACATAAAACTATTGACCGTTAAGTCAGACTGGTCCACGTGAAAAAGGAACAGACATCTGCTTTATTATCATGGAGGAGCTGTGGATGTTATCGATGGGAAGCAGAGAAAAGCTCCACCATCAAACCAGTGTGCAACCCTAGCTCAGATGAAAGAACACAAAGAAAAAATAGTCCTAATCAACTGAAAAAACAACACATGAAACTTGGGAAGCGCTGGAATAGCAATTTGAAGCGACGTCCGAAGACCAGCCAGTTTTTGAATTTTTCGTAATACCACGCGAGTAGTAGAGCTTAGGAATAGGGACTGAAAGCAAAAAATATGTCAATACACCTAGATCTTATAATAGTTTGTAGAACACATTCTATCAGAGAAATTTGAGACATGCAGATCTAGCTGGAAGATATTAGCAAAAAGAGGAGGGGAACGTTCGAAAACTTGACAACTCAGGAGTGCCTGTATTAGAGAAGTCGTACAATGAGTGCAGTTAATGAAAAGTTGGTTCAAGAGGCGCTCACTGAATGGAGTAGAATTCAGTTTAATTGAAAGAGATTCAATTGGGTGAACTGACATTGTTACGAACACTGAGGTTCGTCTCCATTGGAGTTACTTGACTGACTATCGTCCCTTTATAAATCTTCAGAATCAAAACAAAATAATATACTCTGACAACTGGATGAATCAATTATAGTTCACCACTGGAATATTTCTTTCGACACTGTATCTGTTCTATACTTTATCTTACAGCAATCGATCCATTCAGCTTTTCAACCGACGATATAAAAAAGGAGGTTCTCTAGTCGACATGTATATATTTTTTTTTTATATATCACGCATAACTTTTTACATAGTAGTTCGATTCCGATGATTATTGATTTATTGCCTAGGTTATACTTCGAGGTTGGTCCCATTCGATTTAAAGAAAAATCACTCCTAAGGATAGAAAAATAGGGGACAATTATCGTTCATCCACTGAATTTTCACCCGTTTACTGATTCTACCAGGACTGGTCATTTTCGGATTGGGAGAGAAATAGGGGATTATTAATTTTACATTTGTGAACCGTTTCTGTTGGAACTTAGATAGATCTTTATTTAAATATTTCAGGAACCCTAATATACATATAAGAAGGCATATTACAATGTAAAGACGTGCAAATATAATACAGACATATGGAATGGAATGCTCACAATAATATCAATGAGTGAATAATTGTAAGTAACATATTAAAACTGAAAATAAGAAAGGAAAAATATAATATAGTATAAGAATCGCAATAAACTAACGAGTTAAAAATTTGCACCGATCATATCAAAAGACGATTATATATATGTATCGAATCGAATCGTAGGTTCATCTAGGTTAACAAATTCACAAGTGATATATAATTAATTGTTATATTGTTTCAATATCAATATTCATAGACGAATAATCACTTCTTTTGGATGAATTCCTTCAGTTTGTCTTCGAACTGGATCAGTGAAACAGATACCTCAATAGAATCAGGCAATTTGTTGAACACAACGAAACCTTTAAAAAATAATGAATTCATCGAACTACGATAGGAAGTGATGGGAACATATATGTCATTTTTGCTACGTGTGTCATAATTATGAATATTCTTATTAAAAGTTAAGTACTTCTGGAAGTAATCTGGTGCCAAGTGGTTGATTATTTTGAATATAAAATTCATAGTGGAATAAAACAATCTGTTTTCCACTGAAAACCAATTGAGAGTCATTAACATTAACCTTATCGGGGTGAGACGATTTTTTTTTTAGAATTATTCTCATTCCTCGATTTTGAAGCTTCTGGAGCATATTCAACTTATTGAGGTTAAACAGATATACAATAGATGAGCAATAATCGAAATGTGGCTGAATGATTGAATAATAAACAGTGATTTTAGTCTCAGTTGATAAATGTTGAAATATCCGAGAGAAATAGAATAGTTTTTCTGAAATGTTTCTATAAGTATACTCAAAATAACCATTGGAGTTCAAAACATTATCTAAAAGGAATCCCAGATTCTTAACATTTGAGACAACTTGAATTATGTCATTATTAATATTCAAACGAATATTGTCAATAACTAGTAGTATACTAGATGTTGTGAAGACCATCGCCTGCGTTTTAGTTACATTAAGCTTCAGTTTATTTAGACTGAGATATTGGCTTATGCATAACAAGAGTGTTCATTTTTTCAGTAGCGCTTTCCAAGTTGACGTCACGGCATGCAAGTAGAGTGTCATCAGCAAACAGGTTAATAAATTCACAGTCTACAAAAAGATCAAGATCATTCAGATACAAAATAAAAAGTAGGGGGTCTAAAACACTTCCCTGTGGAATACCTACATCATTGACCACATCGGAAGATATTTGGTCTTTAAAGCGTACCCGCTGTTTACGGTTTGAAAGGTAGTCATTAATCCAATTACGTACTTTTCCGCCAATACCATATTGTTTGAGTTTGGATAACAATATTTTTCTATCGATAGTTTCGAAGGCTCTCTTCAGGTCAAGGAAAACCGCGACAACATATTTATTGCTATCTAGTTGCGTTTCAATATAGCAAAAGGTAAGTTGTAATGCTGATTCGCAAGAAAACTTTTTTCGAAACGAAGATTGATTATTCAATAATATTGAGTTTTCTGGAACGTGATGCAGTAAGTGTACATATACAATTATTTCGAGAAGTTTCTCAATTGGAGGTGAAGTATTTATAGGGCAGAATACTTCTGCTTTGGAGGTATGTGTTATTTTTTGAATGGGTATAATGGTACTGATTTTAAGTCTCTTTGGAATTTTACCTGTAGGTAATTTGGCACATTTATAGGTAGTTCTGATGACAATACAACATGAAGGATACCTGAAGTAGATAGTTATTGGTTGATTTTAGTCACAAAAAAGTGAAAAATTAAAACTTTTTAACAAAAAATTAAACAGATGAAAAAATCAACTGAAAAACAAAACATAAAATATATCTTTTTAATCTTAATGATAACTGAGCTCCTAAACTAATGCAAGTAACTAATTTTGAGTCGATGCGAAACAAACAATTAACGAAGATCATTGTTTTACTGAAGAAGTAATCAAAACGCTGCCGCTGCCATCATTTTACGCTTTATGTAATTCAATTGCTCGTTTGTTTGGTACCGACTCAAAATAAGTTACTCACATTAGTTTAGGAGCTCAGTTATCATTAAGACTAAGAAGGTTCATTTTATTATTTGCTTTTCAGTTGATTTTTTTGTCAGTTCAATTTTTTGTTAAAAAGTTTTTTTATAAGGCAGGTCATTGTTACTCGCATTTCCTCGCACATTCGATATCCGGAGATCGTTCGATGGCGTACCGTATTCGTTATATTATTTCAGCTATCTGGCTTCCATCCGAGGATATTTGGAGAAAACCACTGAATAAACGCCTGTTCAGTTATGTATTTTTAATAACATTTTTCCTTTATTTTTGTGCATCCCAACACATTTCAGCATTGTTTTCATCATGCCCCAATTCAGAATAGTCTGATTAGCATATTCGAGTTGCTTCAACATTCTCGTGTTATTTGAATATTTCTTCATACAATCACAATATGAACAAAAATTAATATCTTTGCCCACCCACCATTTACTAACATCATCAGTATTTATTTATTCAATTATCCACTCCAGAATATAATTAGTCTCCATTAATATTCATTCTCTATTCCACCAGTCTTCATCAGAGAACACGATAAAATGATTGAGTGTCTACTTTCGCCAACAAACAATAGAGAAACAGTAAATCCTCCGTAATTACCAACCAGTCAGAGCTGTCATCCAACTCCCTTCGTTTTCTGTGAAAACTCAATTATCACATTTTTCATATAGACTCATTGGACTTTGAAGGGTTGCATCACAGAACTCAGTTCTATGAGTTCTGTGGGTTGCATCCCCAAGGATTTAGGTATACAGTTCTGAAGCTATAAAGTTAGCAAAGCCACTGGATCGAACACATTCTCAGCATGCAAAATTATAACATGTTTTCCCATTGCAGAAGGTGTGTTCAAAACGCAATGATTGGTTTCATCTACCCAACCATATTTGACAACTTCATGGGCGTCGAACGAAATTTTGTCGGAGTAGATATGTTGGTTGGGTGGCCTTTCATTCGCATCAAGTATTGATGTCGATGTTAAACAATGCGTGTCGATTCCATCACAATCGTTCCATATTTTATGTTTCAAACCACAAGACCAAAAAACACAATATATTTATTAATTTCAAATATTGATAATATGTATAGCCTATGTGGAGGCAAATCAATTGAATATCGATTTTCAAAATCGGGCGCTCATGAATGAATGCGCATGCGCTAAGAAAAAACACGGTTTTCATCAAAGATAAGATTCATCTCGTTCTGATAGTCATTATTCCACGTAAAATATAGTTTGACAAGCTTATTTAATTTGTTGCAAATTCTCATAATGGTAACAACCACAAGGATATGATATTCTTTTTCACGCGTCGTTTTTTTTTTTATGTTCTGGTTTCCACGAAAAGGGATATCCTGTAATGTTCAGAGAACATCGTGGGAACCTAGGAAAAGAAGGTAGGAGTTGGTGTTCTTCTTAAATTTCTGAAGGTTGTATGCCTCGGGGAACACCTCCCTAGGCAATGAGTTCCAAAGCCTCGCTGTTCGTTGGATGAACGAGTCTTTGGAAAGTGATGTTCTGCAGGTCTCCAAAGTGACCACGAAGTTTGGTATCAGTTTGAACCACTCTGTATGTTACGTGGGCCACCTGTTCTCATGTCCATGTACGTCACTATGATGGGTTAATGCTACAAGATTATGATTGGCTAGAGCTTATCAGTACCTCCTATTCAGATAACGTTTACACTCTTTGGTTTGGTATTCTGGTCAAAATGTCAGATTAGGCAATCCAAACCACGTGACAACTAATATGGCGGTTGTTGGCACACAAACTGATAATCGTCATAAGAACATAATTGTCAGTGTGCTCTTTTGGCTAGTTAAAGTGTATTTCTGGTTATTTTCAGAGCTTTTGTGTTGTTAACTGATAATATTCAGATGGAGAGTGATCAACTGAGGACAATATTGATGAAAAGCAGAGGCGTTGGTGAACGATATGCTTGAAAATCCATCCCCATCTTCTGTTTACATTTTTATCAATGTATTTGTTACAGGTATCAAATGAAGTTGGGAATGATCAGTGATTTGAATACTTCTACACTGAATATTTCTGAACTGAATTGTTCAATTGTTGGTCCTCCTTCTGTTAAAAACATGGATATTATTTCGTATTTGGTTTTTACTCATAGATTTCATTCCCAAATGCAGATGGAGACCTATACAAGTTCAGAAATCCATACATATTCTGAATATGGTTTCGTTGTGAAGGTGAGAAAAAGGATTCAGAATCCTTCATATATTTTAGTTGGTCTAGTATGTCACGCACATATTTGAAAGCTGTGTGGCCAATGCCATCCAGTCAAAAAATATATTGGACGACTTGCCTTTTGCTCAGTTCTTCAGTAAAAAATAAAATAAAGTCTCAACTCTAAATAAATATATACAGGGGGGCTTTTTATAGCCCCCCCCCTATTAACTTTTGAACGGTATGACGTAGAACAAGGAAAAAATAAGATATTGTATGATATTACCGATACTACTCTTTGAAATGAAAGACATTGTGGTTGCCCGCTGGATGACGCGGATGGGCACATTCAAAATTTTAGATAGCATGGGGCGTCTTGTGGCACATCGTTGGAAAAAAAGTTCAATTCTCTTCCCAATCATCCAATTGTTTTTATCATTTCGCTGATTTGTTTTTTCACAATGTGCTTTTGAAATGTCAAGCATAAGTGCAGATCTGAATGGAACCCTTATCTCGATAACTTTTGAACGGTTTCGCATGAAACAATGGGACAACAAATATTTCGAATGGTATTACCGAACCCACTTCTTGGGAGAAAAAACATTACAACTAAATACTTGAGGAGAATCCATATTGAAGTGAACAAAAGACACTCAATTCCCTAAATGATTTTCACTAAACTGGGTGTACAAAACCACGACACGTGTTCCGCTATACAATAGCCTTGTATAGCCTTTTCAAGAGATTATACCCTAATAATACCCAACTCATTTATTTTTAATGACCATATTCGAAGGGTATCGGATTCAGTGAACTGATCAATCAATCAATCAAGCAGTAACCTAGAAATGCCCATCATGAAATTGAATTATTTTCTCATGTTTAACAATTTCTAATGTAACAATGATTATATCATTTCTTGCCTGCTCTTCATAATATCGTTTTGTATTTAAAGCAGAGTTTCATTCTTCTTCTACAAATATTATTTTAAATTTGAAACATTAACATGGTTCGTGTACTTCCTATCGAAGAGAAAACTGAAGCAATAATATTTCTTCATTGTTATATTAGAGAAGCTGCCTCTGATTGCGTGAGATTGTTACGGTATCAAGTTCAATAGTTAACCTCTTAAAACATAATTTTCTGACAATATTTTCTGGTCATCTTGTTTATACTTTTTACGCAGTCGGTTTTCTGGTTTTTTAAATTACCTTTTTTTATTTTATACTTTTCAGTTGGGATTATAAGACGGTAATAATCTAAAGTCCTAATTTACATTTATCTTTTTTATTTCACACTTTTTACTTAGAATTATAAGACGGTAAGTTTTTTGTTGGTGATTGGCTATTATAACTAAGACGAATTTGATTTCTAACGTGTTTTGCAATCGTTTCTGTCGCGATGCCGGAGACTCTTGATCACGACTTGGACTTTCTTGTCGGGATCATTTTTGGTTTTGATAGAAAGATTTGCCCACGACCGACGACGTTTTTGAGCTCGTAACATTGTGAGTTATGTAATGCTCTGCTCAGATATACAACAAGTAGATACAAACTCTCACCATGTGTACTGAATCATACACTAGCAAAATACATGAACGATTTCACTACTAACAAATGAATATACTACAACAACAAAAAAGATGGTTGATTACAATCACTAATAAGATACAGTCAAACTCGGTTATAACGAACTACCGAGGAAACATTGTTCAATCAAGTGCCGATAATTTGCGAAATTTTACGACCGCAGTCGACCGGTGAGATTTCCCTATTTCTTAGTTAGAGATCAGGGATCCTCTGTTAGATACATGGCGTACTATTGGTACGTGTTCAACTGCATTGAACCAATATCCCTTCTATAAAAGCATGCTGGAAGGCTATTATATTGTCGGTTAAGCTGGAAATAATTAGAAAATTTGACACTAGGTGCGCAAATGTGTCGGAATTATGGTCTCAAAAAAATTAATAGTATCGTCAATTTATGCGAAAAAAAAATCTACCAGGCATGTACTGCATATTTTCTTCATAGCGAACACCCCTTATCACGAACCATTTCTAGTCATTAAGCCGTTCGTTATAGCCGAGTTTGACTGTACTTAATTGAGTTTCTATTGAAATAATCAGGTGATAGTGTATTAAAAATATAACGTAAACGAAATAGTAACTGATACCGAAAAAACCATTCGAGGTGGTTCCCCCCACGAGACAGTTGAATTAGGAAATTATCAAAATTTGGCATACGTATTGTTTAACATGTGAACAACACCCCCATAATTTTAACAAGTTTCACCATCCCGAACCCGAGATATATAAAATTGAAGTCGACTCAATTAACACGTAACATATGAACCATGCATAGGCAAACAGCATTTATAATTCTACCGTTAGTACCGTTAGTACTAAAATTAAGAAGTTCATGAAAAACAAGGAAGAGCTAGAGCAGGATATCACAGATATAATAATAATAATAATAATAATAATCGTTTTTATTGATAGTAAGTGAGACATAAATCATACATGAAATGTGATTCTAGTACTATCAAAGGGCAGAGTTAGCGTTTACCCATGTGTTAGATGGGTAAATACTTTCTTACACTCAACCTTTATACTAATATACTAATGGAAAATAGAAATGAAAAGAGAAAAAAAAATAATAAAAGCTAAATTACAATATCTAGCAATATATCTATATAATATTAATGTGTAAGGCTTAAAAAAAAAAACAATGTAAGTAATGATATGTTAGTATGTCTGAACACGTAGAATGGGGATATATTAAACATGGATAATTATTTTATTTATAAGTGTAGATGTACAGCGGGAATACTTATAAATGTATATCATCCATCAACAGAAGTTTTTTCATTTTTTTCTTGAAGAGTCCAATGGAAGTATTTTTTAGAGCATCTGGTACCTTATTGTATAGCCGTGATATCATGTAGGAAAATGAAGACTGATAGAGAGAGGTTTTATGCAAAGGTGGTGTCAATTTGGACTTGAATCTTATATTAATATTGTGGACGTCTGTTCGGAACGATACTTTTCAAATAAGTATGGTGGCTTCTTCTCGAGGATGATTTTATGATACAGCACAGATGAATGCAGATAGATGCGTTTTTGGACACTTAGCCAACCCAGCTCGCTCAAAGGGGTTGATATATTATTTCGTTTCCTTAAACCACAGATAAGACGGACACATGAATTTTGTACCAATTGTAGTCTGTTTATATCCGATTTGAGTAAGGCTGGGCCGAAGACAACATCTGCGTGATTCAAGTGAGACAAGACTAGGGCTTCGCATAAGATTATTTTACTTTTTTGTCTAGAAAGGATCTGTTAGAGTAGATAAGTTTCAGATTGCAAAATGCTCTTCTGATGATAGTATTCACATGTTTCGTGTACCTCAGAGTATAGTCCATAAATAAGCCTAGATTTTTAACGGTATCTATGACTGGAATGAGTTCGTCATTGATTCGGAGGTTGATATGTGGTAAACACCTGATTCGGACGTCTTTGTTTCTGCTAAACAGTATGGCATTTGATTTTGAAGGATTGATAGAGAGACATAGTTTGCTCGACATGTCGACTATAGCAGTCAGATCATCATTCATATGCTGAACCGAGAGGGCTAAGTTACTTTCGGTTAAAGGAAGATATAGTTGAACATCATCTGCATAAAATGACTACTAGAATAATGTAAAGTTCTGTGTAAATCAATAGTGTACAAAATGAAGAGCAACGGGCCCAAAATTGATCCTTGTGGTACCCCATTTTGATGTGTACGAAATCAGACTGTTGGTTATCGAGTTTGACTGTTTGATAACGATAGTATAGATAATTTTGAAAAACATAACAGAAGAATCACTGAAACCAATATAGTGTAGTATGGCTAGTAATAGGTCATGTTTAATTCTATCGAATGCTTTAGTATAGTCTAGAAATACAAGTAACACCAACTTTTATCGTCTAAATATTTGAGAATATCGTCTGCCACCTTCAAAAGTGCTGTATTACAACTGTGATGAGTCCTGAATCCTGATTGGTGCGGAGGTAGGAGATTATAATCTTCTAAGTAGATTTTCATTTGTGCATGTATGATCTTCTCAAAGACTTTGGACAAAACACATAAAATACTAATAGGTCTAAGAAATTTGAGTTCAGTGGGATTACTGATTTTTGGTAAAGGGAGGACAACAGCATGTTTCCAAATAGATGGGTAGGTATTTTTTTTATACAGTAGTTAAAAATGTGACAGAGATGCTCTAAGACAGATGGACAAGCATGAAGTAGCATATTCACACTTATAGAGTCCGCACCAATAGCTCGCGATTTTATAGAAAGAAGGTGCTTATAGATGTCAGTTTCACTGATAGGTGTGAACCTAAATAGTCCTGCACCAGGCAGATTGTTGTTGGAGTAGTGGTTGATAGTATCAGCTTCTAGTTGTAAGTCGCTCTGTGAAGAGCTGGTAAAATAGTCATTTATAACTTTAGCATTTTCAAATTTGCTGGGATTGTTAGGTTTCTGTTTTTAGAGTGGATATTCATTTTGTCGAGTTCTTTCCATAGAGATTTACTGTCATTTCCACAATTTCTAGTTCTGAATTGGATATACGCCCTTTTTTCGCGAACTATTGCATGTTTAGTTAGGTTCCTGAGATCTCTATAGTAGTTCCAATCACGCTCTAGCTTGGTACGCTTATATTTAATCAGTGCTTTATCTCGAAATGACATCATCAATTTGATTGTATCAGTGATCCAAGGTGCTGGTGGCCTGGTTACTTTGACAGTTTTAAAAGGTGCATGATAATCAAATAAGGCTATGAGTGTATTATTGAAGCATTCTACTTTAGAGTCAATATTTTCAAGGTGGTAGATTGGGGAGAAATCAGTGTGAATCAAATCAGTTGTAAAAGAGTCATGATTAAATTTTTTGAAATCGCGAAATGTACGTAGATTGATTTCAGAGGACACGTCGCCAGTACCGATCGAACAGGATACAAGGCAGTGATCAGAAATGTCAGAGGCGTCACTGACCAGTACATTGTTGGCAAGGATAGATTCAGTGCATAAAATTTAAATCGATGGCTTTGGCGCTGGTTTGGCAGAGTCTAGTTGGTTCAAGTATTAAATTCTTGAGATCATAACTTGATATGGTATTGCTCAAAAGTATAGTAGCATTACTTCCTACATCCAACATGTCTATATTGAAGTCCCCGGCACATAATAGGTGATCGTATTTGGGAGCAATCATACTCAAAGAGCTTTCAAAATCATTCATAAATTCGTTTATATGAAATAAAATCAAGGTGATTGACCATCTAGTTTGACAGATATAATCAAAACTAGTCTCGTTATTCAAAATAGTCCACGGGGAAGCACACAGTCTAAGGACCAAAAAAAAAGTTCAAAAAGAGTACTACAAAAAGTCCATTGAAGTTTTATCGAAATACGATAATTTTTTCCCATGACGTATAATTTCTAGTGAAGGGGGAGGGGGTGGCCCAAGTCTGAATTTTTTTTGCTGCGCTTTTCGGGGACATCAATTTGTTGAGTCGCCGACTTTCTATAACGAAGAAATTTTATAGTGTCGATTGGGAAGGCAAGTGCGTCCCTTAAAAAAAAAATTTTTCTCGTTTCAAATCGAAAAGTCCTTTGATTACGAATGATCAAATTTTAATGATTTCCCAATTCAACTGTCTCGTGGGGAAATCACCTCAACGAGGAAATTAACCACTGATGTACCAAGCTATACGCTGTTATAACTTTTTCACAATATGGTGTCTGGTTGTCGCCATATTGAATTTTGATCATTACTGTCATGCCATTATTCACAATATGGCGTCTGGTTGTCAATTATCGTTTTTCGATAAAACTTCAATGGACTTTTCTGTAGTCATCTTTTTTAACTTTGTGGGGGGGGGGAGTGGAAGGGGAAGGAGAAGGGGGAAGGAGGGTATCGTTGAAATCGATGGGGTCAACTGGGAGGAGTTTTTTTTTCGCGTTCAGACCCTCAAATGGTCCCCCGTTCTTTCTTAAAAAGTCCCCTGGCACAATCCGCATTTCTCTACGACCCCCCCTTTAGGCTGTGCGCTTCCCCGTGGACTATTTTGGATAACGAGAGTAGTTTTAATTATATCTGTCAAACTAGATGGTCAATCACTTTGATTTTGTTTTCACAATATCCGTGATATCCTGCTCTAGCTTCGTCTCGTTTTTCATGAACTTCTTGATTTTAGTACTAACGGTAGAATTAATAATGTGCGCTTCCCCGTGGACTATTTTGAATTACGAGGGTAGTTTTGATTATATCTGTCAAACTAGATGGTCAATCACTTTGATTTTTTTTCACAATATCTGTGACATCTTGCTCTAGTTCCTCCTAGTTTTTCATAAACTTCTTAATTTTAGTACTAACGGTAGAATTATTAATGTGATGTTTGCCTATGCCTGGTCTATATGTTACGTGTCAATTGAGTCAACTTCAATTATATATATTACGGGTTCGGGATGGTGAAACTTGTTAAAATTTCATAGAGGTGTTGTTCACATGTTGAACAATACGTATGCCAAATTCTAATGATTTCCTAATTCAACTGTCTCGTGGCAGAACTACCTTAAATTTCATTTCCTTATTCTCCTGGAATTAAATTCAACAGAATTCATTTTTCTTTGAGTAGGCTAAATCAAAACACTCTGTATATATAGTTAGCATTTGGTATCAGCATATTTTTATTGAAAAGTTTTCAGGAAGGTAACATATTCGCAGACGTGACTATGGATAAGTTTTTAATACACACGGAGTTTTTGTACCGATAGAAAAAGCGGACGGCAGGTTCTGGTTCGATACGATCACGACGGCGAAATAGGTCATAATCCATTCCCACAACAACTAATATTAAATTCTAGAGAAAAGCAAAATCCTCGAAATGAAGGGGAATTTGTGACCTGGATAGCTCAGATGGTTAAAGTTTTGGCTAGAAATTCAAAGGTCGCAGGTTCGATTCCTGGTCAAGGATGGTTCTTTAAAAATTTGTCTGCAATGCCATGATTTTAATTTACTCAGTCAGGGTATGGGCATTCAAAACATACTGTGAACGCCGAAACTTCGAAATGTGATGTGTTTGGGGCTATTCGTTTGATTGGGCCATCATCTTTAGGCATATTTTGGATTCATTGATTGAAGTAATTTCGAGGAAACGCTTTCAGATTGCATGGGGTTTCGCACTGAAGGTGACTTTTCTCAGGGGTTTAAAGATTCCCACTGCTATGAGGGTGACATGAATTATTTCAGGCCTTTTATTGCTGGGTGGCAATTGTGACAACAGGTTGGTCGTTTAGAAGCGAGGAAAAAAAAGAAAACATTTTATCACTGAAGGGAAAGATACATTGTTGAGCAGAGCGTCGGGCAGAACTTTGTTGTGCAAACAACTTGTACCAATGAATGTAATTTAACGTGAATTCCAAACGTATTTATTAGTGAAAATATAAAATGAATATTAACAGTTGAAAATGTTTGACAAGACTATGACGTATTTAAACATATCCATGAAAACGGTATGACTCGCATTTATCTTGAATTCATTTCAACACTTCCCCTCGAGGCAATTCCAGTTTCTTGAATAAAAAACAGGACCCAGTCCGAGCATCTCCACACAAGCTTCATGTTTCGCTTTCGGTTAACCCTTTGTGAAAATATCGGCTGTCATGTTTCTCGTTGACACATGTTTCACTGTGAATTCTTCGTTTCTAATCGAATCTCTGATCGAATCTCAGATCGATGTGTTTACTTTTAGCATGAAATGTTGAATTTTCTGCTAGTTTGAGTGCGCTGAAATTATCATTGAAAATTATTATGTCTGTCAACTCTTCAAGTTCCAAATTCTTCATGAAATTCCGGAGATATATCGCTTCTTTTGCAGCCTCAGTCATCCCCATATATTCTGCTTCGGTAGAGGAGAGGGCGACAGTGCGTTGCTTTTTCGAATCCCATTAAATTGGACTTCCGGATAAAATAAAAGTATATCCTGAATAGGATCTTCTGTCATCGAGACAAGACCCCCAATCAGCATCCACAAAACCTGTCAAAACTTCCTGATCTGGCGAATGAACAAGTCCCAAATCAATGGTTCCTTTCAGGTAGCGTAGAACACGTTTACCTGCAGTCCAATGTAGCTTATCGTAGCAATTGTGTACTGCCCAAGATAACTAACTGCAAAGCTAATATCCGGTCTTGTTGTAGTGCTCAGGTACGTCAAAGCACCAATTAATTCACGATACGGTATTTTTTGCACATGTCTGTTTGGGGCTCCTTCGGACTTTTTCAATTTCATATTGGGGTCCAATGGAGTTGACACTGGATTCGAATCTGTCATCCCAAAACGGTTCAGTAATTCTTTGATGTATCCTCTTTGATGCATTGCTATTCCATTTTCTGTCTTCGAAAACTCTATTCCAAGGCAATATCCGACTTCTCCCAAGTCCTTCACATCAAAATGATTCGATAGTTTCTGATATATCGTATCCGCCGTACTTGGATTTTTCGAAACTACCAGGATGTCGTCAACATAAATCACAATCATTCCCAAAATTCCAAACGTATTTATTAGTGAAAATATAAAATGAATATTAACAGTTGAAAATGTTTGACAAGACTATGACGTATTCAAACATATCCATGAAAACGGTATGACTCGCATTTATCTTGAATTCATTTCAACATACATCCATTGAAGGAGTTGGCCCAAAATCTCAAGGGGAAAAACAAGAGAAGAATAAATAAAAACCACTTAAGTCAAGTGCGGAACTTTCGATCATAGTTTTCTTCGATCCGTAGAATAACGCATTTTTCTGGACCTATATATTCCTAGTTAATATTGGTATAACATTCGCCAAGCGCCTTTCTGAGAGTCATACGAAACATATATTTTGATTTTTGAGGTTTGTAACGGACTTCACATTCATTGTTGTAGTGATTTGGTACTGTAGCTTTAGAGTTTCTGTTTTTTTTTATTATAGATATATGTTCTATCCCATTCTAGTGTGTTTACGATCCCAATTTGTGGGAAAACTCAGCTGATACTGAAAAGTAAATTGTTTAGTAATTTCAGATGTTTTTTTTCATAGGGAGGTATGTTTAATTTTTGAAATTACTTGGCGCCCTCTACTAGTATTCAACAAAACAAATATAACTCAAATAGTGGAAGGAGTCCATGTTACTCAGAGTGGGATGATTACATTAATGGAATAAGGAAGGGAAACCCTAAGTCAATCCCCACGAAAACAACTAGTTTGTGTTTATTGTGGATGCATTTTGGAGGCTGGAACCTCCATCTTCAGCACATAATACAAAAAGACTGAAAAAATGTATAGAAGATAACAAACAGGTTAAAAATAGACATGGTTAACACATCATGTGAGTGTTCACCATGTCTATTTTTAACCTGTTCGTTATATTTTAATTATTTTTTAGTCTTTTTGTATTATGTGCTGAAGATGGAGGTTTCAGCCTCCAAAATGCATCCACAATAGACACAAACACAAACTAGTTGTTTTCGTGGAGATTGACTTGGGGTTTCCCTTCCTGATTCCATTAAATATAACTTAGTTGAAATACATAATACACCCACCCCCGACACCACTGGGTTATTTAGTAGGAGCATACCCCTATTTTCAGGGCAAGAAATTCGAATGTAACAATGGCTTATTCGCCCTACACCAAGGACAAGTTTGCCATTTGAAGCATATGTTCACATAATAATGCACTGTATATAGTAGAATTAGTTGTATATTAGTTAAAATTATAACAGAACAGGAAATTGTATTGTATTGTAGATATTATTTAAAGGAATCGTTCAAAGTAGCACCAATTAGACATGAGACAAGCTCTTCAAAACAGTGATTCGGTTTTCTCCAACAAATCGCTCTTATAATATTAGCAGTAATATTACTGCAAGCTAGTCGAATATTCATTTGCAGATAATCCAAATCAATAGGAGGAGTAGTGAAAACAATATCTTTCAAATAACCCCATAGAAAAAAAAACAAGTGGTGATGAATCTGGGGAACGAGCCGTCCACCGAATTGAACAGTCATTACCAGTCCATATATTTGGATACGTTCTATCCAGATATTCAGTGACAACCTGTGAATTATGAGGAGGAGCGCTACCCTGTTGCCACCCAATTCCTTGTCGTTCTTCTATTGAAATATCTTCCATCAATCATTTCGCAAAAAATGTAAATTTCTACTGAAGAAGTGAGTTCCTATGATGCGGCCATTGAACATTCTGTACCATATCTTAATACGTATAAGGCTTATACAAAAATAGGAATGATGTGTGTGTGTTTTCCAATGGAAATATGTTCCATGATTTTGATAAATGATTCGTTTGTTTGATTAATGGAAAATCCAGAATTAATAAATAAATTCTGAAATCTACCTTTCCGATTGACCGCGCCATCATTTTTCCTTTGTTCATAAGCCGTAAGATGACACTACTCTTCCTATTTTCGAATGGATATGCCAGGTTTTCTCTTGTGTTCTATGTTAGTTTCAATACTAACTCCATACAGGGTGATTCGAAAGTACTTTGACAAACTCCAGGAGGTGATTCCTCACAATATTCTAATATGAATTGTCTGAATAAATATATGTCCGGAAACACTTCGTTTCCAAGATACAGGGTGTTAAAGTTTTATTTCTATTTTCGTTTTTTTTTTAAATAACTTTCGAAATACTGACCCTAATTCGAAAACTAGTATTGAGAGGTTTTCTGAGGTCTCAAATTAGAACCTGATGTTATTATTGTTATTACTCGTAGGGGGCGCCACCTGCACGCCTCTTTCTTTTTTGAAGATTCATAACTTTTTTTAGCGTATTTCTAGCACATTTTTCAGTGAAAAAATAAAATTCTCCTTCATATCCACGTAAAAAAGCTCTTCTGTTACAAGTCGCTATAAACAACCATTTTCTAGATATTTGGACTTAAAAATTTCAAGTCGATTATTTGATAATCGATGCGTGTTGAAGTTATTACTATTATTTTGCATTTTTCACAAGAATGCTTGGGAAATGAATTTGACGTTTGAGTAAGTAGTTTTGGTAATTACATATTATGTGACAGTTAAACGTTTTGTTGAAGTTTCTGTGAGTTTTAAAACAATAATTTTGAAAAAATGGATTATTTAAACAATAATTCTCATTTAACCCATATGCATTTCATTTATGGCCTTGCGGATGGTAATGCGCGCGAAGCAAGACGTAGGACAGGAACGATTTCCTAATGGAGTACTGCCTCCAGCTCCAGTCTCCACCGTCGTATGGCAGAAACAGGTAGCTTTAAGAGGGCAGCTGATTTCATTGGAAGACCACGAGCAGTCCGAACCCCAGAATTGGAACAAGCTGTTTTGAACGCTCTCGAGGAGGATCCAGAAACAAGTACAAGAATAATTGCTGAAGCTCTCAATTCTACTCAGTCCATAGTTTGGAGAAATATCCACGATATTCAAAGCGCACAAGCTCTTTTGCCACGAGACTTTCCCCAACGCATTACTATGTGTCAGTGGTTTTTGAGAAAATTCGATGAAAATCCTCAATTTTTAAGATATGTACTCTTCACGGACGAAGCAAACTTCTCCCGAAATGCTATCACAAACTTTCATAACAACCATGTTTGGGCTCTGGAAAATCCGCACGCAGTTGATGAATTTTCTGTAAATGTATGGGCGGCAATAATTGATAATTACTTGTTAGGTCCTTTCTTTCTTCCGTTCCGACTGAATGGCGCAACTTACAGAAACTTTTTAGAAAATGAATTGCCGGGACTACTTCAGAATGTACCATTAGAAATTCATATCCGCATGTGGTTTATGCATGATGGGGCTCCGGCCCATTTTAGCGTTGTAGCCAGGGAATTCCTTAACACTGTCTATTCAAATCGATGGATCGGTAGGGGTGTAGAAGAACCTAACTAGGCGTGGGCACCAAGGTCCCCAGATCTAAACCCGCAAGATTTTCATTTTTGGGGACATTTGAAGTCACTAGTTCATGAAACTCCAGTAGCGAACGAAGAAGATCTAAGAAACCGAATAGTAGGCTCTTGTGAAACAATAAGAAACACACCAATAATTTTTGAGCGGGTACGAGATCCAATGACTAGAAGACTGAATGCCTGTATCTTCGCTGAAGGTGGATACTTTGAACAATTTATTTGAATACCATTTAGTTTCCTTTATTTTATTTTATTCTACATATTCAAAATTTCTTGAAATAAAATGTTGATATTTTTTGCAAATTTTGTTGAAACAAATACAAATTTTTCACCCTTGATACAAAAATAACTATTTCAAACGAATAAAACTACTGACTAATACGTCAAATTCATTTCCTAAGCATTTTTGTGAAAAATGCAAAATAATGGTAATAACTTCAACACGCATCGATTATCAAATAATCGTCTTGAAATTTTCAAGTCCAAATATCTAGAACGGTTTCTTATGATAAAGGAATTGATTTTCTACTGGAAAATGTGCTAGAAGTTCTCTCAAAGAAGTTATGAATCTTCAGAAAAGAGGAAGACGTGTAGGTGTTGCCCCCTACGAGTGAGAGCAATCAGGTTCGAATTCGGCACCTCGAAAAACCTCTCAATAACAATTTTCGTTTAATTAAAGTCAGTATTTAAAAAAAACTTAAATAAAAATTAAACTTTAACACACTGTATCTTGGAAACGAAGCGTTTCCGGACATATATTTATTTGGACAATTCATATGAGAATATTGTGAGGAATCACCTCCTGAAGTTTGCCAAAGTACTTTTGAATCACCCTGTATACAATCCTTTTGATACACGTTCTTGGTAAGTTAGAGTTACAATTGCAGAGGCATGAAAAACAAGTTTCGCAGTTTCGAAGCGGTATCCTTTGAGTAGCAGAGGCAGAGATAACTTATTTTATTTAGATATTTGAATATTTCAAAAGTACGTTAAAATAAAAACGATGTGCCATAAGCGGGGAAGTATATATTAACAGGCAATCGGATTATCATAATTTCATTTTCCTTTAGTCGAAAAAAACCCATATTTCCCAACAAAACATAAAAGAACTATAGAATATTTTGAAATCCATTTCGATCCCAGACCAGAGACACTACTGGCTTTTATTCATTCAGACCTCTTCAAGCACAAATATAAGTCGTAATTCATTAGTTTTCTCGGCCTCTCAACGTATGGACATACCTTCAAGCATTATCATTGGCTTGCGGTCCGTTTTGATTGGCTCAGGCGAAACTGCTGTAGAACTAGACAGCTATCACTCAATTCGACGTTCCGTTATTTCGCATAAACGCTCGTGTAAGCGAAGTGAGTTTTTGATTTGCTCCTTATAGAAACAGCTTCTGCAATTGAAAATGGTTAAACTATATCGACATTTATTTTTATATAAATTGATGGTTGATCATTGGTAGTAGTCAGTAGTGTTTTATATATTTATATATGTTTTATATATTTTATTGCTCTGTTGGTTGGATGAAACATTTTGAAAAAGCATTGTGAACGACACAAATCTATAATTATCGTTAGCTATCACAATCACCTGTAGGATATTATTCATTAATAATCCCAATTTTCGTTAAAAAAATAAATCTTAAATGTTATACTGAAAATTGTGGCAATCAAGGACATTCTGGAGCAACAAACTGCCAATTAGTGAGTTCAGAAAAACAACAAAGGCTCCATGTCAGATACGAAAACACGAGAGAGTCCCAATTTATTTACAACCAAGGTTCACGAGAGTAATTAATTAAGTCTGAATAGAAAAAGTCCGATATTAATTCACTTTCTTTTAGTCGTTACTGAACATAAAGTTCGGGCCTTTGATTCGACTCCTAATCTGGGTGAGAAAGAGAAGTAACCGCATTAGCTTTTCTTTCGTGTTTTTTTTAGAATGACATATAACTCATACAGCTTGGGTTGTAGAAAGTACTCAGGAAAAGTATTCGAAATATACAGAGTGTAATCTTGGACACCCGTGAAGGACGAGTGTGTAATGCCATCATTTATAGAGGTTAGAAATAAAAAATAAATAAATAATAAAAAAATATTTTTTGTAAAAATTGCCCAAATTTTGGGAACTGCGACACAGAGATGTTTTGGTAACATGTTTTAATGGCTTTTTAGGAATTTATCGTCAAAATTTCAGAAGAAAAATCAGTTTTTGATTGACCCTCAACTGTAATTTTTTCGTCTTTTTAAGCGAATTGTCAAGTTATATCATCATGTTCATGATACCCGATAGTGAAATTAGACGATTCTACCGAATGGTTATATCAGAAGATAACACTGAATAGTTCCAACAAATAGTTTTACTTGATGGTTTTCTATGTGAAAATACCACTTAATAAGACATACTTTTCTACTACTATTTAGTAATTGTACGTAAAGATAATCATTCATAGATATTACATAATGAACTCATTCAGTACAATTATTTGATATTACCATTTGGTAAAATCATGTAACATAGCCATCTGAGTTATGTATGCATAGTTTTTCCTAGAGGAATATTCTATTGCCCGGCTTTTCCGACATTCTATAGGGTTGCAAATTCATACGTAGACTTGTTTGCCATAGCAGAACTTCAAGAAAAAATGCACAAAGTTTGGAATTTTGTGGCATTTGCGAAAATTGCTTTTAACAATAATGTTCATTTCCGCCATCTTTCGGGATACTGAAAAAGGTGCAAACTCAATTGGCGACCTAAAATTATGCCACCAAAGTTTGCACAGCACGAAAACATTGTTTGGAATTTCGTGACCCCTAAAACTCTGCCCCCGACACTGTTTTCAGCGTTATCCATAATTTTTGGACTTTCCGTACACATGAGAAGTTTGCAAATTCGAAGCATTTTAGGGGTGACGGAACCAAACAATTGAAAAATAGTATAAAGACAAATACAATAGAAATATGTAGAATATATAAGATTATATGAGGACAAATATAACATAAATATGTGAAATATGTGATTGAACAGGTAATCACAACATGATATCAGAATCAGAATCAGAAATGCTTTATTGTCATGAAATATTAAATTTTGTTGACAAAGCTACTTAGAACTAAGATATAAATTGATATAAATTGATATATACACATTTTTAAAACCAGCACAGTGTATAAGTTGAAATGAGATAATAAAAATTTAAAAATAAAAAAAAATTAACCATTTCACAAAAAAGGACACTGAAGGACAATATTAAATGATACATACATATTGAAACGAATTTCTTGAGAATCATTAGAATTGCTGAAAACGGTTTCTGTTATGGGACATTCTGAAAGATAAAGATTATGAGATGAAGCTCTATTTATATTATTTTCGATAAAAATCGATTAATTTTTCGATTTATTTATAAAGGGCTAATATACTGAAACAATGACGTTAGCTATCTAATACGATGAAATTCTTTATGATAATAGTAATAGTTGTATCCACTCGACATAAAATCGCATATTTTAGAGCAATTTCAATACTTATAAAAAGTCAGCTATTCGGTCTACCTGTAGTTCAATCCTATTCCAATCGAGTTCGATGTTTCAGGTTTTGATTCTGGCTTTGTATATGTACATTGCGGTAGTCATAGCTGAAAATGATGAAGAAAAACCCACTTCAAATGGTATGTTTAGATCTGCAGGTCCACAGCAGCTGGAGGGGGGTGAAGATACTGGGGCGTTCAGAAGACCTTGGAATCGCTATAATAGATATGCAAGGCTATAACCCAAAAGATATGTATCCCAATATAAGCTTGATCTATTCAGACAGCACCAAGGGAGATATAGGCAACCTCATGTAAATACATATGGACAATTTGACCAGAGTCTATACCCAATTTTGTAGGCCCCTGGAAGCTTTAGGTCTGCAAAACTAGATTCACAAGATGAAGCCTCATTCAGAAGTTTGAAGACTCCTGGAGAATCACAGCCTGGCCACCAAGAGGACCGTTCACCAAAAACTCTCGAAGGGGACGGTTCACCAACAACTCTCCAAGAGGACGGGTCACCAAGAAATATGAACCATATCTACGGCTCAAGATATGGACCAATGCAAGATAACAATCCAATTGCCATGAGAAACAGAAATCGTCGTCGTCGCCAGAGAAGGAATCGTAACCGTTATTAGCCATACTTTTTGAAAATAAATATATTCATTATAGTTTGTTTTTCACATAATTCCATTTTAAACGAGAACATAAGGGCATCCATAACTCCGTTATTTTAGAGCAGTTTTGCCCGTCCGGGTTAATCACAATTTTTCGATGAAAATTCCAAAAGTTCTGCAAACTCGAAAAAATAACTAAAATGATGTTCTTGAGAAAATATTTTTAATTTGCAACCTCTAGCGTCAAGCGGAAAATATATTTTTTCATTAAATTGAAGCAGACAACTCATTTTACCAACTGGTAGCAGTATAATAATTTGAAAAGAATTGAAAAAATATTTATTTTTGCAATACCTCTGTGTTACCAAGTTAACTATCGACCAAGAAGAAACTCATCGACATCATTTACATTGATTTGTTTGAAAATATGAACAGAATGTTCATAAAATCAGATGTGGAATCATCTGCGACTGGAAGACAAACTTCAGTCACTATCTTCCATCGTCAAGATAACCTCTTGTGGGGTATTCATGTTGAGAAGGGAAACATTCCCAATTGAATATTGAATAGGAAGATTTTTCTGTGAGAATTGAAGAATCCACGATGAAAATGAAGTTATTTTTTGTGAATGTCTAACAGAAAACAACAACTTTCCTGGCTAAAGCCACGCTGGATATTGAACTACATCTGATTGATATTCTGAAAGGACCCTAACTCAAAAGAAAAAATCTGATATTGGAAATTTGCATTTTCATTCAGATAGCTATTTGATTTTCTATTCCAGTCTCAATTAAGAACTTGTATAGATGAATGAGGCAAAGAAGAATGTTTTCCAAAAGAGAGTACTCACCAGAACTCATTCGTAACATTGACGCGAGAGAGGCATGGCATTCACTAGGTCTTCAATACATTGTTGTCAACGAAATTCTATTTCATGCTTCCACGATCATCAGGAAGACCGGAAGAAATGGAAAACACATTTTCAAGAAGCATATTACAATTAGGAATTTGCATAGAAAATTACAAAATCCTCTCAGTACGTTTGATGGAGGATCTAGAATATCTCTACACGTTTTCAATATTTTCTTGATTCATTAAAAAATGGAAGAAAATGGAAGAAATATTGAGATTTGAAAAATACTCTGACATCTTACGGTTGAACATTAGTACGATTAACCTAGAACTGTGTTATGTCACAGTGTTTGTCTCCTCTTTATTTTCAAAAGTTCTATAAATCAAGAAAATTATTCCAACGTGTTATAATTCAGTCTTCCATTCGGATTCAATGGCATTTTCAATGAGATACCACAATTGGGGTGAGAAAGTCTAGTGAATTATATTTTTATTTAACAATTTAATTTGAGATGTTATATCGATCTCACAAATTTTAATTTTTCAGCAATGTTTCTGCTTGATGATAAAAAGTATGTACTTGCGAGATTTACAATCGATCGATCAATTTATGGTTATAATAGTCCAACACATACCCTGGTCTGAACACATATCTCATGTGACAAAGAGGATAAGAGCGTTAAGTCATAAATTGTATATTCTAAGAGACATACTCCCAAGAAAAAACAGGATACTTTTGTATAATAGTCTCGTTGAATCACTCATCAGGTACCGCATAGTCGCATGGGGTGGTGCTTTCATTACCACATTATAATCAGTACAAACAGCACGAAATATCTTGATCGAAATCATACTAAAAAAAGATAGATTGTACTTCACCCTATTACTCTATGAATATGTCGACCTGCTCACTCTCTATTCATCAATCATTACTACGAAGGTACAGCACGCATAATAAATGTACAGTGAAAAAAACGAGGATGGCCAGATCGACTCACAACGAGCGTTTGTACAAGAGGTAAGACTACACCATGTATATCAGATTTGAACACTATTTGGATTACTAACTTCAGAAGAGAATTATTTAAATTCTTTCATGAAAAAACTGTCCAAGTTACTTCTTGAAAAATTCAATTCATTCCTCGAAATGAGTATCGTTATCAGAAACTGATTACTCCACTGTGTTTTTCTGATTTTCAGGGAAATGAGTGCATGTCCAAAATTAACAGAAAATATTCTACGAACGATATGACGTTTGCCTTATTCGCCTTCTTTTTTCTGATTGATTGGTGAATGAGTGATCTTATTCGGCAACTTATCAGAAAACAATAAGCGATGTGCATTTCAACATATTGTCCTTCTGAGGTAGCTTGCAATTAGCCGACAGAGGCACGCGGCAAATATTTGCGTCTTAAATTCCATTTGGAGGTCATCAGTCACGTTGTGAATCATTAATAAAATACATTATTTTGAAGTTATAACTGAATATTATTCAATGACCTGACCCATACTTTCCAGATTATTGCTTACCGAAACTCGGAAATTAGTAGATCTGAACATCCACAAAATAAATGGCTATAATTTAGTTTATAAAGAGGGAAACATAAACAAATGCGATGAAGGAGAGGTAATATACACAAGATAAAAGAAAACTCCAAGTTATAATGGATTGAGTTCCGAGACCCTGAAAGGAATCTTTGAATATACAAAGTATCAATTTGAAAATTTTCCACCCTTAATATCTTCCTTCCAGTAAATAATATGAGAAATCGAAAAAAAAAGGTCAATTTTATTTTCAAGGAAAACACTTTCAATGAATATTTGTAGCCCTCTTGGTTCAACTCCCTAGGAGGGGTAGATGTTACCCTTAGAAGGTTTTAGAGAATATTGGGTTTAGGGGTACTGCATAGAAACTCATGGAAGTTTATCTTTCTGATATGTATCAAAAAGTAAAAATAAATAATAATTTCAGCAAAAACCCACTTCTCAAATATGGATTGCCCCAAGGTACTGTTGTGGGACAGATATTGTTCAGTATTTACATAAATGTCTTACTCAACATAGACACTTGTGGAAATGTGATAAGCTTTGCAGGCGATACCGCACTGATTTTTACTAGTGATAAGTGGAAAACCTCAAAAATGATTGTGGATAAGGAAATGAGAAACATTTTGAATTTCCTAGAAGGCAAACTCCTCACAAAAAATTTCTTCAAAACATTATATCTATCCTTCACTTTTCTATCGTCGACTTTACCACCTTTCAATAATTTGACAATAACCAATGTAAACTGTTCATGTTAAGGAATCCAAATCCAAGATGTGAACCAGATCAAGTATTTAGAAATCTACCTAGATCCACACCTGAAATGCAATGTACACGTTTCATATGTATAAAAAAACATTGTAATGGAGGTTCAAATATCTCAAACAAATTTTTACTATAGATCAGTAAAGAACCACTTACCATGCACTTGTTGAACCAGATCTCACATACCGTATCCTAGCTTGGGATGGAACCACAAACAATCATATTAAAAGATTAGAGGATACTGAAAATTGTCTTAAACAGAGACTTTAGGCAATCTAAAGACTCATTGTTCAGTGAGTGTGGATTATTTGATATCAGGCAGCTTTTTTGTCGATATTCATTGACAAACCAACTGGTCAATTTGCAACATGCATATTCCATAAGAAATACAAACTGTAAGAAAGTACTAAAAGTGCTCAAAACTCAAAGAAGTTATTTTTTTCTTGCTACCAGTAATACAACACCCTTCCATATAATCTGAAAAACATAAACAATTCAGCACCAATCAAGAATGAAGTGAAAAAATAATTATGGGAAACTCTAGAATGTATACTCACATTCTAATTGACTGAAAAAACTTTTACCACCCGGTTTAAAATGATGACCTCTTTTAATCACTGTATGATGTATATGTGTATGTCTGTATATATATATATATATATATATATATATATATATATATATATAATTAACAGGTCACCAACAAATGTGTCAGATAGGCCTACCTACGATACCAATAGTCGTACTCCTCATGCGTTTAACGCAAACAATAAATATATATATATATATATATATATATATATATATATATATAAACAGTGTCACACATAAAGTACGCAACATATGGAAGTTTTTTTTAATAATAGATATAATGAAAATTTGACTTCGCAGTTAGTTTGTCCTTGAAAAATGAGTAATAAACAGCCTCTTTCCTTTTGTCATGTGCTACTCTAAACCTGTCAACTTTGACATTTTTTTCGAAAATCCTTAAAAAAACCGTTTTTTTTGGGAATTTCGAAAAATGCCAAAGGAAAAAGTTGCTCAGTTTCCAATTTCATACCTTTCCTCCGAATTTGGTCTCTACTGTCACTTCGACTTTTTCAATTTTTTTTAATTTTTGGAATCTTTCTCTCTACCGATTCGAGCGAAACATGATTCAAATATCATAATTTTGATGAATACGAGACTCCAATGTCAAACATGCCTAGAAAATACCCACATTGGACTGTTACCAGAAAAAAAAATGCACCTCCAGAAATTCGTTTTTGTTGTGGCAAAGTTCATCTAGTTTTTTCATTCCATTGTGAAATTGATTCGGATATTCGAAGTATGAACGCTGTTATGTCAGTAATCGAATAAACGAATTTCTCTTCATTCTCATTACACTCGTATTTCTTGTTTCAATAGAGGAGAGGGAAGGTATAAAATTGGAAACTGAGCAACTTTTTCCTTTGGCATTTTTCAAAATTTTCAAAAACAACAGATTTTTTGAGGATTTTCAAACAAAATGTTAAATTTGACAGGTTTAGAGTAGCACATGACAAAAGGAAAGAGGATGTTTTTAACTCATTTTTCAAGCACAAACTAACTGCGAAGTCAAATTTTCATTATATCTATTAATAAAAAAACTTCCATATGTTGCGTACTTTATATGTGACACTGTATATATATATATATATATATATATATATATATATATAAATATATATATATATATATATATATATATATATATATATATATATATGAAAGAGAGATATATCAAGGGGACTGTTAAAAACAAAATGGAAATAAATTATTGGACATAGGCCCTCAGAAAAAAGTGTTAACCGTAGACACGTGTTTCGGGCTCTCGGCCCTCATCAGTACGGTGGAGGAGTGCAAAGTTAAATGGATATATATGTATTCCACTCAAATATTACTACATTCTCTTTCATAATTATTATAGCCATACATTTCATAATATTTAATATTTTAATCGCATTCTGTCATTGCTGAAACAAGTGACTTATCAGCTTCTACTACTTTATTCATTTTTTTTCATTGATGCCCATAGCATTATTGATGTCAAGGTTTCTTATGTTGAAATCTCATGAGAGGTGAGAGAATTGAGTAACACAAAACCCAACAATTATGTAATTTTAGCAGTCTGTAACGTGAAAGCAGAGATATTGCGAATGAATTCAACCTTAGATTTGTTGAAACGGAGAAAACATTTGCTGAAAAAATTGTAAGAGATCCAAACCAAAGAATATTTGGAAACATTCTTTCGAACTCTATGATATTAACTCCAATTGAGACAAGTGAATTGTCGAATATAATAATTGGTCTGAAAGACGGAGAAACTGTCGGAGAAGACGACATAAAAGCAGAAACTATCAAAACTACCTCGGATCACATATTGTTTCATCTTCAACACATATTGAATAATTGTATATACTTGAAAATTTGGAAATATGGCCTGATGTATTCAATTGTCATACCAATTTTCAAAAAAGGAAACAAGACACTAATAACCAATAACAGAGCGATTTCTCTTATAACTCATATTATGTCGAAAGTCTTCGAAAGGTTCTTCAAAAACAGATTGACGTCATTCCTAACAAAGTATAGACTCATTTCTAACAGCCAATATGATTTTAAGGCAAATAATTCAACGGAAGATGCTGTCCTCGCACTGTGTCACAAAATATTTTCGCATGGCGCTTCAAAATAAAATAAGGTCGTTTTGGAATTATTGTTATTTCTTCGTCCAACTGAACATCTGTTCCATATACGACCATTGCATTGCATTGCAATCGTGATAATCTATAACAACTGGGTGTCAAAAATTAAATGGGGACTTTCTCAATATATTACATATTTCGGATGTAGGAAGCTTACCTAAGTACGATCCATTTTTTATCATCGAAAGGATATCATGTCGTCCCATAACACCGTTGAAGATATTCACACACCACAAAATTCATCAGATACCACACTGAAAGGTAAAAACAAAAGAACTCGAACCCCAATCCGTGTATGGTCTAATAATAGTTTATACTGACTTGATTAATCTTAACAGAAGTCGCCAATAATTGCCCAGCGCACATATTTGTCGAATATTAAGACAAAGATGTCAATGAGAAATGTACTCATTCAGATTCATAACGGAAATTGTGCTAACGAGATTGTACCAGCTAACAACAATATCATCAGCTCACCTACATTTTTTTCAGCTAATTTGGTTCTCACTTTCATTCGATCTCATAACGGATTGAATTCTGTCCTGAAAAATTCAAACTAGCAATGAGAAACGTATGACGCAGTGGTTGTATTCAATCACTATTCGTAAACTGGTGAAAACTAATTCTATATCAAAGATTTGTAGACTGATATTCATGGAATGGATCTCATAATATATGAATTGGTGAACATATAATTATCAGAAAGAAACATTTCCATTTATATGGAAGTTTGCATGGATTTTCAGGTGAATATCATTCGAAGTTCTGCGTGGTATTTGCTAGGAAAGTCTACCAATTGTGTATCAATTCATATCAAACCTTTTGTGAAGACGACTTTGTGTGCTTTATGCATTTCATTTCTTATATACTTTTTGTAAATCGAAGTGGGGATTATTTGGCTTCGTTTCGAAAAATGTCGCAGCTGACTCTAAATTCGAGAATTGAAATACATGCATAGTCACAAAATGATGAATTATACTATTTTCCATCGCACACCCGGAAGATATTTTTCCAAAAAGTCATTTCTCTATAGGAATCTGTGTCGAGTTGAGTGTCAGTAATTGGACCACCATTGTTTGGAGGCCTGGTACTTGTGGAAAGAAGCGTATCTCATAGGTATGTGGAAATCCAGTGTGCATGCATATAACTTTATTCCAGAGTGCATTCCAGGGAGCTCAGTATATTATTTTGATTCTTATGTATTTTGAATATTTCAACAGAATTAACAAATATATTTCCGTTGCAGCATGGAACCAGCCGCCCATCGAGTTTGGCGCCGACTCAAAATTAGTTCTAACATTAATTTAGGAGCTCAGTTATTAAGACTAAGAAGGTTCTTTTTATTTTTTGCTTTTACGTTCCGTGTTTTGTCGGTTTAATTTTTTGTTAAAAAGTTTTTATTGGTATTATGAATCTTGAGTTCATATACGAATTCAACATTTGCAACTTGAAGTTCACTGCCAAGACAACTGTACTATTTTGTAAATCTGCTCTGGGGAAACAGTATAGTTTCAAACCAATTTCCGATTCAGGAGACAATAAAGTTAAATTCAGGTGAACTTTCTATTTTTGTTTCCTGACGCGTAGACAGATCAGTCTATGTGGATGGGAAGTTTCACTCCGTAATTTATATTTCCCTAAGAAATTGATTAACGTTTGCGAAGCAGGCCAAGTCCCCGTTGGAGTTACGGGTACCGCTTCCCTGTTACTATATTCTCATATATTTTGCAGTTCAGCAGTTTGTCAGCTTAACTCCGTCAAGAGTCTTGCTGGCATAGTTTTCCAGTACAAGGCAGTTCCTAGGCAAGGGCCGAGATCCCTGGTATCTACTTTTAGTTACAAAAAAATCGTTATTATAGAATAAATTACCTTTCGTTTGCTGTAAAAGCCGGTTGTCCAAGGCAGTGGACATATCTGTGCTGCCATCTATGCATTTATCAAGGAAGTTAAGTTGACGTAATATATTTGTGTAAAGGGGTGAAATGATGTGATCCTGAGTGCATTTGGAAAGCAAACGATTAAGTGTATTTTTAATAAAACCTTTTGAAATTTTAAATGAAAAAATCGGGACTAGTATTAGGAAGGTCTAATCTTATTCAATTGAATTTATGGTGATTTGTAGTAAAATTCTCTTCCTAGAGACAAAATATTCTCGTTTCCATTGTGACGGACATGAAATCTTAATGACAACGATAATGATAATGATAACCTGAAAATTAATTCTTTGTTTTATTTAGCAATTTTCGCAACAAAAATTACTTGCGGTTTGACGAAGACCATGAAAAATTATTGACTGGTCTGGAGTTATCTGATATTGAGGGCTGTGATAAAGAAGATGATGACTCCGAAAATGAAAATGGTAACGCAAATGGAATTCACGAAGAAAATGTTGAGCAATCTGAGATCAATGCTGAAAACTTTAATACATTGAAGAAGATTTTGAAATTCAGTCAGACTGCGATTCAGATCTAGAAATGAACATTCCATCAAGTACAAGATTCCAAGAACATGCTTGACCCTCGCCCCTTCATTGTAAAATTCTACAACGACTCAATGGGCGGTATTGACTCAATAGACCGAGCTATTATCGAATGTCTGCAAGAACAAAAAAGGGGACTGTTGTAATGGTCACGATCAAGCAAGTATTTCAATGTATCCATGTGTAATACCCTTAACTGAAGAATGTCGCCACAAAAAAGAAACGACTGTTTTATTTTCGTCCGAAATTAAATTAGATGGCATGAGTTGATATAGGATGTAGCATCTCGTGAAATATCAAAGACACTATCATGCATAAGTTACAATGATATTCACGATCTTACCGTTGAAATAGACCGCACCTGATTACGACAGGACATTTACTTTATTTATATTAAGCCCAAAGCTGCGATTGATAATTAACGATCCTCCGACAGCCGGGAGAAAACATTAACTCAGTAAAAGGCTATTGGAAAGTACCGCCTTGACATTAATGTCCAAAAGTATATTTCATTACCGTGAGATCACACCGCGTTTATTCAAAAACTGAGAAGGGGTCATAGTGAGCGAGATTCTATATAAGACTGAAGTCAACAGTAAACGGGGACATTCGACATCAGAATTCATTCAGTGTTCAGCAAGTACAGGGAGACGTTCTGTTTAAGTCTTCATAGTTATGAAGCGAATTAAAGTAAAGTTTAGTTTCTGATGCGAAGTAAATGTAGACTTCGTATTTTATACTTAAAGTAGCCAACTCATCAAAAGTGTGCAGGAAAATAGTGGAAGTGTAACTCTCAGAAATCATCTCAGTAATAACTAAATGAATGGAATTAATATTTTTCAAAGAAACTAATTAATCATATCACGACCAGTGAACGCGTAATAAAACTCGGTAATAACAAAGAATAAGTAAGTAACATTTAACAACGTGGTGTGTTCTCTAGTTGAGGGTAAGAAAATGACATTGTTCATGTGGAAAGGTATATAGGTATAGGATGATAAGGAAATATTCATTTATTGATTTGTTCAAAAGTAGAAATATTAGCAATCGCCAAAATAACTGAAGAAGTTAAGTTATTAGGCATTCCATATTTGTTTCTCATTCAAGTTAATATATATATATATATATATATATATATATATATATATATATATATATATACATAAATTCATTTTGCTTTCTATAAATTTCTCATTAATTATACCAGGGGTATCATTGTTGTTTTTATATTTTATAAAATACATATATATATATATATATATATATATATATATATTATTACAAGTCCTAGGTGTATTATTGTTTCTGAACTATCTAAGATTGGTAATTGTACTGTCAAATTAAGTCCCACGCTTCATTACATACTGAGAGAGATTATTTCTCAAGCCGCTCTGGGAGTTTGTTCAGTTATTGGTCAATAGACTAATAACGCTCAGTATGGTTAAGGCCTAGCTTCAACAAAAATACGAGCAATCGTTAGATTGGTTGACCAGACGAGGGGTATTTACTTCTCAAACGGTCGCCGATCATATCAATGGTGTTGCAGGTATGGTGCGTTAAATCATAACACCCTGTCTATGGCCAGTCGTATCACTGTCAAAACAATTTTTCACCTGATTGATCTAGCGATAGCAAATTCCTGGGTTTTATATCGTGGGGCCAGGAAATAATTGGGTGATGCTCCATAGGAAATTTTGAAATTTCATGCATTTGAGCTTGAAGGTGCGAATTCCTTCTTCACTGATAATCATACAAACTCAGTCTTACCCTTATGACTCACTCCAAGGAATAAACCTGAGGGCTATACCCAGTCACCGAAGTCCACTTCAATTTCATCACGATATAAATTACAAAAAGGGTTTTTTGCGAAAGATGTAATGCATACAACTGTGTTACCAGTGAGCGCATATTCCAAGCAATGCCTGATAGCGAGTAGACGTACGTTTGTGAGCTCCTAGTTAAAGTAAAATTACAGGCTCAAATGTGTGCATAACATCTGTGAAAATATTACCCAAACAAAACACTAAACATAGTTTAAGTGAAACTGATTTATCGGGATTCAAAGAAACCAAAATCCAGTGATAAAGGCATCTGATCACAATATGGTGCTAACAAGAGATCAATCCGAGGAAATAAAATCCCTGGTGAACGTAGTGATAAAACAATTGTGGATGGATGATAGCTTCATGAAAACCATTGCAAATAATATGTCTGAAGAGATAACGAGAAGTGTGAATAAAAAATTTGATCTTCTTGATAAGAAAATATCTGAGTTGGAAACAGGACATCGAACTACAGAAGGCAAAGTCAGATATATTTAAATTACAGAGTGAGCGAGAGGAATACTTAAACAAATTAGACAACATCGACCAGGATTCAAGAAGATGCAATCTAAGAATTTTCAATGTGAGTGAAGATGCAAATGAAAATATCATTGATACCGTAAAAAATCTATTAAATAACAAAATGAATCAACGTATTCAAACTTCCGACATAGAGGCAACTTATAGGATTGGTAAATTCAATACTGGAAAAGCTAGAGGAATACTTCTCAAGATGGCAAATTATCAGCTGAAACAAAATATTTACAAGAACAAAAAGCTACTCAAAGGTAGTGGCATAGTTATCAAAGAAGACTTGACCAGTTCTAGATTGACCCTTATGAATGAAGCTATCAAAGTGACAAATCTATTTAGTGTATGGTCTGAAAATGGAAAAATTATTGTTAAGAAAAATAACAAGATCAAGATCATATACTCTTCTGAAGATTCAAATGCACTGACATCTCCATAATTTTTTTTATATTTCATGTACAAATACCATGCACGAAGCACTAAAATGTAATATCTAGGAATCATTCTATGCACTAGAAACTTCATTTTCAGATTCAAAAACTTCAGAGTGAAACAACTCCGTATATTTTTCTATTTTCTTATCAGTATTGTCATTAACATAACATCTTTATTATTTTTCTTAATTCTTATTAATATCATTTACCTATCTGTATATTATTATTTACTATCTTTTGTAAACATATTTCATAATGTTAGAGTATCTTGATTTATTGGATGAGCAAAGTGGGACAAATACGAGGGTGATCAGTAATATTGAGGAAGCATTCAATAAAGATATCAGAAATGATACATTAGGTATTATCCACATGAACATCAGAAGTGCCAGAAAAAACTTCGATGAATTTTTAGTATACCTGGAAACTTCGAAGGATAATATAGAGGTAATCGTACTTTCTGAAACTTGGAACATAGAAAGGGTGAGTGACTATTCAATTCCAAATTACACTGTATATCATAATGACTCGAAAATTAACCAGAATGATGGAGTTTTAGTATATATTAGAAATTGTCTGAATGCTACTGTTGAAATCATTCCATTGACAGAAACTAAACTCTTAAGATTCTCGATTGAAATTGAAGAATCCAAAGTTGGATTCACTGTCTCCTATCGTCCTCCCTCAATAAATGCTGAAAATTACACTATGGACATCAATACATATTTCACCAATCTACAAAAATGTAATATTGAAATTTTTCTAGGGGACATAAATATTAATTTATTTGCAAGAAATTCCATTGAAGTAATCAACTACCTGAACATGTTTAATGAAAATGGATGTTTTCCTTATATAAACGCAGCCACGAGAGTTACTGAGGAAACTCAAAGCAATTTGGATCATATATTTGTTCGTAAAAATAAAAACTGCATCACCAAATCCATAAATTTAAAACCCCTAGTGATAGAGACACATTTAACCGACCATTATGCTACCTTACTACTAGCCTCACATATCACAAATGAAAAACCAAACATGAAGAAAACTAATTATTTCAAAAAAATTTATTATAAGAAATTTGAATCATTGCTCAAACAGGAAACCTGGAAAGGGGTAGTAGATGTAGATAGAGTACAAGAAAGCTACAGTAACTTCATGATGACATTTAAAAAACACTTAACTACATGTACTAAACAGATGAAGGTCAAATATAGTAAAAAAAAATAAAACCGTGGATTTCAGTAGGTCTAATGCAATCAATAAAACACAGGGATTATTTGAAAAATAAACTAAAGAAAGATTTCTCAGAACAACTAAAAACAGAATTCAAAAACTATAGAAATATGTTAAATAATCTAATAAGAAAAACAAAAAATAATTTCTATAAAAACCAACTAATGGAAGCAGGAAATAACTATAAAAAAGTTTGGGAAGTGATTAATTGTGCATCCAATTCAACCCCGTCGAAAAAGGTATTGGGAAAGATAAATATACTAGGAACACATGGAAAGGAGATCACAGATAACACAGAAAAATCAAATATCTTCAACACATTTTTCACAAATATAGGGCATAACTTAGCAGAAAAGATAAGACAAAAAAATTGAAAAGATCCACATAGAAATTTTATGACTTCGGATAAAACACTGAATAAATCCATATTTCTAGAGCCGGTGTCAGAAAATGAACTAATTGAAACTATCTCAACATTTAAAAATAAGTGTGCCGCTGGAGAAGACGAAATATCCACGACATTAATAAAATCAGTACATACTAGTATTATTGTCCCTTTGAAACATTTAATGAATTTGTCTTTCGAAACAGGTATAATACCTTCCCAGTGGAAAAATGCAATTATCACACCCATTCATAAATCTGGAGATCACAATTATAGACCCATTTCAGTAATAAACAACTTTGCAAAAATATTCGTTTGATGAAATTTTTTACCAAACATAAGTGTATCACAGAGAAACAGTATGGATTTCAGAAAAACATGAGTGCAGAAGGTGCAATTATGGATCTAACTAAAAATATTGTCGGAGGCTTGGATAAGTCAAGAAAATGTCTTGCGGTATTTCTTGACTTGGCCGAAGCTTTCGACACTGTGTCGCACAATATTTTACTTGAACGTCTCAATAAAGTTGGAATACGTGGCACAGCACTGAATCTATTAAAAAATTACTTAAAAAACAGGACACAGCGAGTAAAAATTGAAGAGTGTCTCAGTGATCCACTAAAAATCACAGTCGGTGTTCCGCAGGGTTCAGTGCTGGGACCAATATTGTTTCTCGTGTATATTAATGACATTGCCGATCTAAATAACTTTCATGGCCATATAGTATCATATGCAGATGATACTGCTATTGTTTTTATAAATGATACATGGGAAAAGGTATATGAATGTACTAAATCAAGCCTCTCTCACATCCACAGTTGGTTGAACCACAGCCTATTAACAGTTAATTTTCAGACGAGTAATTTTATTACTTTCTCTTTAACTAGTGAAGACCAACCTACAGAAAGATACATTTCAGTACATAGTTATTCTTGTGACGGAATATGCCTCAGAGGGTGTCCACAGATTGAAAAAATTAATAAACTAAAATATCTTGGCGTGATGGTGGACCAACACCTGAGGTGGGATGAACATGCATTATATATAACAAAGAAATTACGACAACTAATATATAAGTTCTATTCGTTACGTGATATTCTCAGCAGGAAAAACCTTTCCATAATTTATAACTCATTAGCTGAGTCAATTTTAAGATATTGCATAGTAATATGGGGAGGTCTCTACCAAAACACGCAAAAAAAAATGCAAACTACTCAAAATTGTTTGCTAAGAATACTCTACAAAAAGGACAGATTATATGATACAAAAAGTCTGTATAAGGAATCCAAGCAACTAAATAATAAAAACCTATTCGCATATCATTGCCTACTACATACCTACCGTAAAACGAAGCCCGTTGTTAATCCGCTTAAACATTATGTTACCCGATTCATAGTAAACAAATCTATTGATTTGCCGATTTTCAAGAAAAGTCACTTACAAAGATTCGTTTTTTTCATTGGCCCTAAACTTTATAATTCACTACCTCTATGTGTGAAAGAATTAAGAAGGGAAAAAGCTTCCAAAACTACAATAAAGGAGCTCATAGAGTCAGATGAAATTAATGTTGATCTTTATCTAAAATTTTAGAAAAAAAAACACCTCATATTAAATTCTGAAAACTATCTATTTTACTTTAGAAACAAATATTATTAATCACTGTTATGATGTTGTTCCGAAATTGATGTTGAACTGTTGATACCAGAAATTTTAACTAAATATCTAATACTTACCTCGTATAAATTTCTGTACCTCCTCGCTTCACTTTAAAATCAATATTTACTGATCACTCGTCTGATTCATAAACTGTGTAAACTCTATGCATATTTTCTGGCTGATCATTAAGAAGTGCAAAACACAAGCATTCTGTGCTTAGTTTGTATTCTTACTGATCGAAGGAATACAATGATAGTTAGGTAAATGAATGATATATATATATATATATATATATTAATATATATATATATATAAACTGTATTGTAACTTCCTGATATTTGTTTTGGAATAAATTGAATTTGAATTTGAAAATTTGAATTGTTTTTATGATTTTCATTACGTCTTTTTGAATTTTAATATTATAATAAGTTCTAAACTAACCATTCTATTTCCCTTTGTTATAGTTTTGACTTGACTATGGTCAAATGTTCATCTGATACACATTTTTTTTTCAAAAACGGTGTATACAAAAAATCTAAAAAGAATAATTATGGGTTTTTGCTATATGTAAAATCATTGGTGAATCTGTTGAGAGTTTTTCCTGGGATCTCAGGAGGATATACTACTCTCTAGTATAGCAAAACAATTCGCGATCGGCAAATTTTCTAGGAACGTCAACAGAGAGGCTTTTATTGTCCTGAAAATTTCGTTGCAATTAAGTCATTGCAACAAACTACTTGAACCGATGAAAGAGATGAAGTATTTTCTCTATTCTTTCAATGGGAATATTACGTTCTTAGTTTCGAATACAGGATCACGATCACGATTTGTGTGAAACGTTCATCCAGTTGTGTTAGGACAAATTTCATCCGGATTGAATCATTTTTGCCCTTTTGTACACTTGATGATATCATATATATATATATATATATATATATATATATATATATCTCAACAATGGAAACGAAGTTTACTTTCGATTTTTGAAGACCTGTTATCAATATATCCATGAAAAATGTTCCTACCGAAATGAAAAATATAATTTCCCCAGCATTGTTAGATATTTGTTCCCACCATTCACTGTAATAATTGATTGCAATATGGTTGATTGGAAAATGAGTGAGATTGGCTAATCAAATCGACTGGAAGGCAGGCCAGAACGTTCATTAATTAAGTTCCAAGTGCGTGTGATATTCAAAAGTCAACAATTATGTGTGGAGGGATTTGGGCGCAAAGCTAATATACTCACCGTGTTTGTTTGAATAAGAATTATTGTCAGGATTCAATATTTCTGATTTTCTGGATAAGATGATTCTGGTAGTTTTCAATTATAATTTGTCCCTATCATTCCAGGATTGTTGGTCAAGTCAATTATCAATTCTGAATCCGAAAAAACACTCTATAAGTGAGTCTTGGGTAGAATATCTAACAATTCTGATAGCTACAGAATTGTGTTTAAATTTCAGCTGGTCAAGAGTTTGGATTCAGGTATTTTCCCATACCTTCCGGATTTAAAATTCATCTTATAAGAGCAAACGGTTTGTATGTTGAGGGAAGGCATTCGAGTTTATCCGAATCTGATCAAATATAGCGGTTGGCAACACCCGCTTTTCAACCTTTTCTTGTGGAGCTATCAGAACAAAACTCGTTAGATTTGATGTACAAAGACAAAGCACGTTTTGATATATCTGTTATATTTTCCGCACTTGCGGTTTTACCGAAGATTGAATTTCAAATGGAGTACCCTGAGTATTCTGACATTTTTGGGATTTTAAGAAAAATCTGTTTTTTTTCAGTTTCACATGACATTTTCTGCGATACATAACAGGATATGTTTTAATTGGTTTCATCATGTCTGAGCACAAGTCACACTCAATATCAAATATATTATGAATGTACTAATTGCTTTTTCCGTAATTCCAACGCGCAAACTATTAATGTAGAGTAAATAGTAGTTGTAGTGTAGCTATGATAAGAGATGATACCTGAGATCAAAGGATAATGAAGAATACCCCATAGTATCTTCAACGGATACCCAGGGTGAAAAAATAACAGAAATATATTTGTGATAGACCTCACTACATCAGTTGAATAATTCATATTACTTCTGCAAAAAATCATAATTTTGCAGCTCATATAGTCGATCAGAATGTATGCTCAATCAATAGGTAATGATGATCTTCCTTCCATTTGTCGTTGGGAAATTCAAAGAACGAGCATTATTAACACCCACATTTTCAGCATTGATACATTCTATGAATGAGACATCTGTGATCTATAGTGAAGTCCGTACGCATTTTCGAAACTCGATCGATATTTCTTTGTATCATGAAAAAATTAAGTGCCTCCGGTCGTAAGTAAACAACCAGCAAAGTTCATTACCTACAGTAAATATCGCTGAGGAAATGTTATTTACATTTTTAGGTGGTATATTCACTATGATACTGAGTGCTAATAACTGGGCGTCCAGCCTCGTACACTTGGGAAATCAATTACAAAATAAACGAAGAATGTTCTTCATTCGGTACCATCGATACATAGTCACAAGGCAGCGTGTCAGTCATAAATCAAATTTAATTATTTTATATGTCTTTGGTTTCAAAAATGATTGTTCTCGCTTTCGTTGGGGGTCGGAGATTATCATTTTTTTGTCAGAATTCAATGGGATGACGGATTTACTGAATGATGTTCTGTTTTTTTAACCGACGAAACCAAAAAGGAGGAGGCTCTCTAGTCGGCGCGTATATTTTTTTTATCATTTTTTTATGTATGATCACGCATAACTTTTTACTGAGACGTCTGATTCCGATAACTCTTTCTTAAGTGGTTAGGGTGTACTTCGGAGTTGGTCCCATTTGAATTTAAAAAATGAAATCCACCCCTAAGGGTAGCCAAATGAAGGATATTGATCACACACCCTCTGAATTTTGGTCCGTTAACCGATTCTATCAGGCATAACTTTGTACTGGGTTCTTCGATTTCGATGATTCTTTTTTCAAGAGATAGGATATACCTCATATTTGGATTTCGAATGAAATTATCCACCCTTACGAGTGGAAAAATTGGGGATAAATGATTTTTCACTTGTGAACATTGGCACACACATATGTAGTTAAAAATGACAGATCGCTACTGTCATTATTTTTGTTCCACATCCGTCACAATAATTATATTCTATGGGAGGATGGAATCATATACAAAGTAATGGAATAAACTAACCAGAACAACAAAAATAATTTTTATTACAACAAATAGTAAAAGTAGATAATCATATTATTCAACCGGTAATAGTTGAAGTAAGGTGGGTAAGTAAGTATTTTGGAAGTAATCAAAAAACAAGTAGGTAGTAATTAGTAGATTTCAGCTACAAAAAATTGAAAAATAAAAACTTTTTAACAAAAAATTAAACCGACGAAATACGGAACTGAAAAGTAAAGAATAATAAATAAACCTTCTTAGTCTCAATAACTAAGCTCTTGAACTAATGTAAGTAACTAATTTTGAGTCGGCGCCAACCGAACAATCAACGAAGATCATTAAATTACTTCAAAAAAATTATCAGAATGTCAACTCGATGCCATCATTCTACGCCTTACCTGATTCATTTGTTTGTTCGCTTAGCGCCGACTCAATATTAGTTACTTACATTATTTTAGGAGCTCAGTTATTGAGACTAAGAGGGTTTATCTATTATTTTTTACTTTTCAGTACCGTATTTCGACGGTTTCATTTTTTGTTAAAAAGTTTTTTGTATGTTGACATGTATGATATATAATTCTAAGCACTTATTCCATTCTTCGCAATCCACTGTCTCCATTCCCTCTTTCAAGGGGGTTCTAACGTCTCTCATTTCGAAAGTAGTGTTATGCCTTGCTACAAACCATTTTATTGGCGCCCACACCAATTCTATGGGGTTTAATTCACAGTGTTATGGCGGAAGGCGAAGCACCTTTATATTCCGTTTTGAAAGGATTTTGTCGACAACTAATTTCGTACAAAAAAGGTTTATCCAACTTTACAATCTCCAGTAGCTCCCCTTTAAGCATAACTTTGTGAAATGGCTTCTCAATTAAAGTAAGCCAATGAATGATATCATCTTTTGCAAAAAGACATCGGTATCTCTTTGGGTTTTCTTGAGTGGTAGCTGGCATTATCCATGACTATAACAGACCCAGGAGGAATAAGATCTAGCATTAGCTGGAAGTATTCTTCAAAAACATCAGCGTTCATTTCTTCATTATAGTATCCAGTCCGTTTCGATTCAAATGCTAGTAAGCCACCATCAATAAATCCATTTTTGCTATCAATGTGAGTATTTATTGATATTTTACCTTCTCCCGAGGTTGCTTTCATTCCAGTGGACCATCCTTCCATGGAAGCTTGCCCAGCACGCTTAATATTTTTATTCTATCATATTTTACCAACGATATATCCTTCATTCAACCAAGTTTCGTCCATGAAATAGATGTTCTTGTTTTCCCTTCGAAACTGTCTATCTGCCCTCAAATATCGTCGCCGCCAGCGGATGATTTCTCTATTAAAAGTGATTTACTGTTTTGATTTTTTCCATAACGAAAATTCATTACCTTCAAAGTTTTTCACACTTTCTTCCTATCCATGGGTGGAATGAAATCATAATTTTCAATTTCAGACATTATTTTGTTCAAGATAGGTATCTCTTTTTTTAAGTAGAACGAGGGTATAATTCTTCTGATGGCAGTATTTACATCTTCATTTATCACATTCCTTTTTTCTTTCTGTACTTCTCTTTGGTGACCGATGGGTTCACGTTTATCCTCGTGCACAAGTCGGTATATTGGTGACTGTCCGCCTCCAGTCATATTCTAACACATTTGAACTATTTTTGTAACTCGGAATGTTGAGTTTTGGTGGCGAACAGCGTTGAACACATTAAGAATGATAATTTCTCCTTTTTAGAAAGCGCACTTCTACTAATCCGTTTCTCAGCAACAAATTCGGAAACACTAGCCATTTCATTTCATTTTCAAGAACGAACTTTTCCAACAACTGACGGAAAGTAACTAAACATTTCTGATTTTTGAGTAAACTGCCTGTGCCTTTACCTAAGTTTTCTTAGGAAAACCCTTTATTTGTGAAACAAATCCGACCATATTGTTATCTTTCATCGCAGGGACAGATTTATATCAACACAATATTATTTGTTAAAAAAACTTTTGAAGTAAGGAAAAGATAATCAGGTGGGAGACTGTAAATGTATTATTTTATCGTACCTGGAACAGGAAATTACAGAGCATACTTTGAGCATACTTAGCCTTGTCCATATTGATAGTCACTAAGCTGGTACGAAATATCTTTGAACCAACTTTACAGGGTTATTGGGCGCCGTCTACAGGTCTTTGTCTCTTTTAAGGAGGCACAACTTAGTCGTTCATGTATGTATCACATTTTCTAGAAAAAAATCGATTCCTTTATCATTTTTAAGTGAAAACGGTATGTTTTTCAAAAGTCGCTACAGCAGCCGTTTTCGAGATATTTTGATTAAAATTATTCAATCTTCTTTCCATTGATTCGCGAACTCTTTGAAAATGAAAGTATCAAGTAGGCTAGTGAGTTTATTCCACTTTTTTTTGTGTTTTCATGTCAAAAATAATATTTTGACGCATAGTTGAATAGTTTTATTTATTATTATTGTGATTATTTGTTGAAAAATGGTAAACTCCACCAATGCAGAATATGATAATGATAATGATTTTTATTTTACCAAAGGTGTATACAATATACATGAAAAATGGATAAATGAGTTGTAAGGTAAAATAAAGGTGGTAATCCCAAAAAAGCTCTCGAGGAGCTTGTCGAAGGGAATTTCCTACCCTATAAATAATAATTTGAAATGATGCTAAGGATTATATGACAATACATAAGTATATTAGGTTAATTTAATGAGATATAATATAAGTTAGATACAAGTATGAGGTTACAATATAATTTAAGGAATTTTTTAAAACCGCAAAAAATATAATATTTTTTCAAAAATAGTGAATATGTTGTGCAGAATAGATACATTAAAAGTAGTACGATATAAATAAACAAATAAATAAACCAGAAGTCAGGGATCGAAGAGGTTGTGGAAAACGTATCTGTTCATTGACAAAATCCAATCTTTCACCTTTTTTTATATAGGGCTTTGGAGTTGATAGTTTTCAATGAGATAGGTAGCAAGTTTCTCAGCAATATAAACGAAGTATCTTTGTCCAATCGACTTATGTGCTCGTGGTAGTATTTCATTTGCAACTGTTCTCATCCTAGTTTGGTATCGATGTACAATTAAAGTAGTTACAGGTCTGTTATATGTAAAAAATAATATGGTTTTGCAATAGGTCCATTATTTGAGCTCCGCTGAATAAAAGCTCGGAAGGATATTACTGGGATTTTTTTTAAAATAATTTTGAGAATGCGTTTTTGAATAACTTCTGAGGGTTTCAGTTTAGTTATCCCCATTCCTCCCCAACCTATTATACCATATTGTATAATGGATTCCGCTAACGAATAGTATAAAATTTTCAAGTGTAAAAAGCTCAATTGTTTGAACTTGAAGATAAGTTTGCCAAGTTTATTGACAACTGATTGTTCATGGGTATCCTATTTTAGAAATGAGTCTATTGTATTACCGAGATATTTGGCTGAATTTGTCAGATGTATTTGTGTATTATTTATTTCTATAGTCTCTTATGCAGGTGAGTACTTTTCATAGGAGGTTAACGGTAATAATTCAGTTTTTGAATGATTTATTGACAAACTATTTTTGTGGAACCAATTTGAAATGGCTTTCAGGTCATTTGTGGCAGTTTCTCTCACCGCATTCCAGGTTTTTCCCTCGTAGACCAAGACGGTGTCATCGGCGAATGAAATGATGGTGCCACTAGAATTTGATGTAAGCAGGTCGTTCAAATATATGATAAAGAGTATAGGACTCAGAACTTTTCCTTGTGGTACACCACAAGTTACTGTACTTTTGTCGCTCATTTTATCATCTATTAAAACTTGCTGCTTTCGGTCGAGGAGATAACTTTCAAAGAGTTTCAGTGCATTTCCTCTAATACCAATGTTTTCTAGTTTGTCTGGTAAACGCCTATGATTTATGGTATCGAAGGCCTTTGTCAGATCCAGAAGTATACCTAAACATGGCATGCAGTCGTCTATTGCGTTGTAAAGTTTGGATGTCAGGAATCTGATAGCGTGCTGGGTGGATACGTTTTGCTGAAACCCAAATTGGTGGGGAGAGAGAAAATAATGTTTTTCCAAATATTTAGCCAGCCTTTTTTCAATAATTTTTTCAAAAACCTTCGATACTCCCGACGTTGAACATATCGGATGATAATTATTCATATAGTCTTTTTTGCCTGATTTGAACAGGGGCTTGATGGTAGCAATTTTGAACTGTTTTGGGACTTCGCCACTATTTCATTATATAACATAGGGGTTCTGATATATGCTGACATACATTCTACATACGGACTTGCTAACGGAAATGCATATGAGGCTAGACGTTTGTATCAGGAGCGTTATCCGAACCGCACAACTCCTTCTTCAAAAACTTTTTCAAGAATTCACACTCGGTTGAGGGAAACAGGAAGTTTTGAGAAAGCTAGTCATCTGTTGGGTGCACATTGGACGGTGAGTACCCCAGAAACCGAGGAAGCAGTGGTAGGAGAACACTCGGAAACAAGCTCCAGAAAAATAGCGCCGACGTTGAACATTTCTCATGTTCTGGTATGGAAAATTGTAATTGATAATTTTTTATATCCCTACCATATTCAAAGAGTTCAGGCACTACTACCTCGTCACCTCCCGTTACGTATCAACTTCTGTCGTTGGTTTCTCCAATGCCTTATACAAAATCCTTTATTTGAAAATCGAATCCTGTTTACCGACGAAGCAAATTTCTCAAGCAACGCTATACGCAATTTTCACAACAATCATTTGTGGTCAGAGGAAAACCCCCATGCGATACAGGAATCCCATTTCCAAGAACAGTTCTCTCTCAACATGTGGGCAATAATCCTTGGATATTATTTAATAGAAGGAATTCAATGGACATAGCCCTCAGAAAAAAGTGCTTACCGTAGACACGTGTTTCGGGCTCTCGGCCCTCATCAGTACGGTGAAGAAGTGCAAGGATGAACAACACTTGGTAGAAAATGACCAATCAACGGAGTCAACAAACAGAAGCCAGCCGCTCATTTGTGATTCCGGTCAGCAGACCCTGAATTCCAGGGCAACAACCAACGTCACCACGGAGGCAGCTATAGCTACCTGCGTGACATCCGAGTCCAGGAATATAAATATGAAAGAGAGTAATATTGAGGGGACTGTTAAAAACAAAATGGAAGGAATTTAATGGACATAGCCCTCAGAAAAAAGTGCCAACCGTAGACACGTGTTTCGGGCTCTCGGCCCTCATCAGTACGGTGGAGAAGTGCAAGGATGAATAACACTTGGTAGAAAACGACCAATCAATGGAGTCATCAAACAGAAGCCAGCCGCTCATTTGTGATTTCGGTCAGCAGACCCTGAAATCCAGGGCAACAACCAACGTCACCACGGAGGCAGCTTTAGCTACCTGCGTGACATCCGAGTCCAGGAATATAAATATGAAAGAGAGTAATATCGAGGGGACTGTTAAAAACAAAATGGAAGGAATTTAATGGACATAGCCCTCAGAAAAAAGTGCTAACCGTAGACACGTGTTTCGGGCTCTCGGCCCTCATCAGTACGGTGGAGAAGTGCAAGGATGAACAACACTTGGTAGAAAACGACCAATCAACGGAGTCAACAAACAGAAGCCAGCCGCTCAATTGTGATTTCGGTCAGCAGACCCTGAATTTTTTTTCTGAGGGCTATGTCCATTAAATTCTTTTCATTTTGTTTTTAACAGTCCCCTCGATATTACTCTCTTTCATATTTATATTCCTGGACTCGGATGTCACGCAGGTAGCCTCCGTGGTGACGTTGGTTGTTGATATAACTCCCTTTCATATTATTTAATAGGTCCATTCTTTATTCCAAGAAGATTAAACGGAGTGAGATATCGTATTTTTTCGTAGAAGATTTGCCTATTTTACTGGAATATTTGCCGCTAATACTATGAAATTGAATGTGGTTTATGCATGACGGTGCCCCCGCACATTTTAGCTTCCAAGCGCGAGGATTTTCAGATCAAACTTTCGGCAACCGTTGGATAGGTCGCCGAGGGCCTCAACTATGGCTCCCTAGGTCACCAGATCTTAACAGTTTGTTTTGTTTCCTGTGGGGACATCTAAAATCCTGAATTTACCAGACACCTATCCAAAATGAAGAAGAATCAGGTAATCGAATAATTAACTCTTGTAGATCGATTCAAAATACTCCAGGAATTTTCCAAAGAGTGCGGGAATTAATGAGAAGAAGATTGGATGTGTGCATACAGGCAGGAAGACATTTCGAACATTTATTGTGATTTTTATTTAGATTTATATCTATCTATCTATCTAGTGTTCCGTTATTTATTGTTTAGCGTACGAAATGTGTCTATGTTGAATTTAAAAAAAAGTGTTCAGAATTATTTCACCTTTTGTCAAATACATGCATTGATTAATTTAAATTGAAATATCTCGAAAACGGTTGCTTGTAGCGACTTTTGAAAAGTATACCTTTTCCAAGTAAAAATGATAGAGAAATCGATTTTGCGTCTAGAAAATGTGATACAGACATGCAGGACAAAGTTGTGACTCCCCAAAGAGATAAAGACCTGTAGACGGCACCCCCTACAATTGAAGGCTAAACTGAAATCAAATTTGAATTTCTCATATTAAAAAATCACGAGATACCAATTTTCGTCCGAATATCGACATTATTTTAGAAATTATTTAGGAAAAACTAAAATTAAAATAAATGTTTAACACCCTTTATATCAAAAATGAAAGCTTTGCGGACCCATGCTCATATGATTTTTTCACCTTATGAATAACTGAGAAATTAGGCTGTAAATTAGGCGGTCACCGACGAATTTCTGCTGATTTTTTGTTAGTTCATCATTCATTTACACTGGAATTCCGATTTGAAAATATATATGGAAATTAATCTTGTGTGGATGAACTACAATGTCTTTCGAAAATTATTAGTATCGGCTTTTCCTTCTACCCCTTTTCGAGTTTTTTTTTCTCTCATATTCTCCTCTGCTGTTCCGTCAAATTCAATCACTTGAGGCACACATTAGTTTTCCACACCAATATCGAAACTAGCGTTCAAGTTGATGAAAATTACGCTTGATCTCGAGGAAAATTCCCGAAGACGAAATTTGCATCCACTTTTCATTAATAGGATATTAATTATAATTTTCAGTCTCAACTAAAATCCTCCCAGAGAGAGCTTCTATCGTGCCGATTAATATTCAGATCATCCTCAGAGATTCTATGATGAATAAACCCACTAGAAATTGAAGAGTGGGTGGGAAACGATATTGGATAGGCTATGGGATTTGCGGACATACCAGTCGGTCGCACTATTCGGAAAATGGCTTGAAGTTTCAGGAATTTCCGTGTGTTGTTGGTTTTTACTGTTCCACAGAAGATATTCAAGAATCAGTGGACTAGTTTTCGTATTTTAAAGATAGTTAGAATTCCTCAACAGTGTAGAAATCATTTTGGATGAGATTATTGTATAAAGCTGATTTGAAGCTTCCCAAGCTACTTGTGTATCCGAATAAATTGACTGCATTATAATATTAACCATGGCAGTGAATACACGTTTTAACGACCTATAAATATTAACTATAAGTGGTGAAAAAACAAACCATTTGTACACTATATGCACAAGTGTTTTCCATTAGAGTTGCGTACAGCTCAACTATAAAAAAAGTTGGTTTCGTGCAAGGTACTGAAATAATATGCTGCAGTGAAAAAATAACAAGTGACCAAGAGCTTCAAGATAACAAAACAAGCTTGTTGGGAAAAAACATCAGTGATCTAACAATCATCATCAAGACATCAAGTCAATGAAATGAAAGATAATTACATGCAGAAACTTATACAAGAAAAAGCTATTTATTTCCAACAGACTTGGAAACCGTGATTAACTACCTAATTTATAGCAAAAAAAACTAATGAATGAAATGGATGATAAGATTAAGGAACTTCAGAAAAAACTTCACCAAAAAAATGTACCTTCAAAAACAATCCAACCACAAATTAGAAGTATACAGGTGAATTACATACATTATCCAGCAAATATACATTGTGGGGTGCCTCAAGGCTCGATCCTTGGCCCCATTCTGTTTTTGATATATATATATATGTATATATATATATATATATTTTATATATATATATATATATATATATATATATATATATATAAACGATTTCACAGCCCTTGACATATCAGGAAATTTCACTCTCTTCGAAGATGATACTACTATTTTATGGCCCAGCAACGATGAAACTGATCTACATCGGATCATCAGCAATGACATGCAAATGGTGAAGAAGTGGTGTGACTCAAACCAACTCACATTTAACACATTCGAAACAGATATAGTTTCATTCAGATGCTCAATAGGAGACATATCCCTAGATACTGAAATGACTGAAAAAAAAACAAATTCACAATTTTTGGGGCTATTTATTGATTGTGATTCAATGCTCATATAAAAAACCTCAATAAAAAGTTATCGTCTGGTTGCTATGTCGTCAAAATGGCATCAAATGAGTTGGGATATTCAGCTGCAAAAGCAGTTTATTATGCTTTAATGCAACTAAGGTATGGCATTCCATTTTGGGGAGTATATAATAGTTCCTCTCTACAAAGTGTATTTGTTCAAAACTAAGACTTCGAGACTCATGCAGACTTCACTTTAAAAATCACAAAATACTGATTGTCATATCCATATATATATAAAGGAAACAGTGTGCCTCAAACACAAATATAATTTTAATAGAGTAAACACTTATTCTACCCGACAAAATCAACATTTAAAACTACCAATTTCTTCATCTTCTCTTGTGAAAGATTCATTAATATATGATGGATGCAAGATATTCAACCACTTGCCAGAAAATATAAAAAAAGTGGTATCTGTTGTTATTTTTAGAAAAGAAGTCAAGGCATTACTTTCTGATAGACCCTATTATAGTTTAGAGGAATTTTTCAACGATCGTACTATTTTATAGCTAGAGGGAACTCAACTTTTTATATAATTTTAACTTTCTACTTTATATTCAATTTCAACGTGTCTTATTGGTTTATATTAGGCGTTATAAATTGTGATCTTACATTTAATAGATATAAGATATCAAACTTTTTATTTAATTTAACCAAATTTTTTTGTTTGTTTTTTTTTGTATTTTTTTGACGATTTGTGTTTTTCACAGATTAACAGTTAGTGATTGAACCATTTCAACATTTGAATCTTTCATTCTTTCACATTATTATTTCAGGTGTGTGTGTACTGTTTATTTATTGACTTTTAACCGACGAAACCAAAGAGGAGGAGGATTATGTGGTTTATGCGTATATTTTTTTTTTGTATGACCACGCATAACTTTTTACTGAGACGTCCGATTCTGATAATTTATTTTCCAGTGGATAGGATGTACTTCGAAGTTGGCCCCATTTGGATGTGAAAGATGAAATCCACCCCTTAGGGTAGCAAAATGGAGGATATTGATCACTCACCCTCTGAATTAGGGTCCGTTAACCGATTCTATCAGGCATAACATTGTTCTGGGTTCTTCGATTTGGATGATTCTTTTTTTATTAAATAGGGTATACCTCATAGTTGGTCATATTTGAATTCGGAATGGAATCATCCACCCTGAAGGGTAGAAAAATAGGGGATAATTGATTTTTCACTTGTGAACAATGGCACACATATGTAGTTGACAATGACAGATCGCTACTGTCATTATTTTTGTTACATCCGTCACAATCATTATTTTCTATGAGAGGATGAAATGATATACAGAGTGATTAAATAAACTAACCAGAACAACAACAATAATTTATATTACAACAAATAGTAAAAGTAGATAATCATATTATTTAACTGGTAATAGTTGAAGTGAGGTGGATAAGTGAGTATTTTGGAAGTAATTAAAAAACAAGTAGGTAGTAATTAGTGGATGTCAGCCACAATAAATTTAAAAATAAAAACTTTTTGACAAAAAATTAAACCGACGAAATACGGAAATAAAAAGTAAAAAATAAAATAAACCGTCTTAGTCTCAATAACTAAGCTCCTAAACTGATGTAAGTAACTAATTTTGAGTCGGGGCCAAACAAACAATCGACGAAGATCATTAAATTACTTAAAAAAAACTATCAGAATGTCACCGCGCAACTCGAAGCCATCATTTTACGCCTTACCTAATTCATTTGCTTGTTTGTTTGGCGCCGACTCAAAATTAGTTACTTACATCAGTTTAGAAGCTCAGTTATTGAAACAAAAAAGGTTAATTTTATTTTTTACTTCTCAGTTCCGTATTTCGTCAGTTAAATTTTTTGTTAAATTTTTTTTGTTATTTTAAAGCTGACTCCACACTATCTCCACTGTAATAATTATAATGATGGTAGTTGTGATCTAACACTATGCTTTTTCAATGAGATTCTGAGTCTTTGGACAATAAAGTATGTTTTGATTGATTGATTGATTGATTGATTGACTGAATCATAAAGCCATAGCAACCGATTCATGCTCCAGTGGCGTGCTCAACGGAATCCCATCGCCAATTCAGAAAACAATCGAAAAAAAAACAATCTACATATACTCACACGGACACCTCCGAAAACATCACACTAGGAGTATGAACAAAAACGTGACCATCCAGGAGTGCCCAGCCACTTCAAAGGATCCACACCCCTGCAAAATCAGTGAGACAAGTAGAAGAAATCGAATCTCCATATGTAGCGATCAGTACGCGATAGGCTTTGCTGAAGCTTTGAACAAGTCATTAAAAAACGAATATAGTGTTAGGGAATTAGTTACCCCTGAATCTGAACTTCTGCAGCTTACATACAACTTATCCCTAACATCAGTAGAATATGGACGAAATGATTTGCTGATCGTTATGTTCATCACTAATAAAGTGAGTAATAACAAGAATCTACACCGCTTTTTGGAAGATATTATAGGCCTTAGTAAGACTACAAATGTGTTGATCATTTTCTAATGTAATTGACTTCAGGACAAATAAATCAATTACATTATTCACAATCGTATTACTTCCTTCAAAAAATCCCACACTAACTGTTCTCTGAGCGTCTATGCTGATCAGAACATATTTGGAAGTGAAGTCGACATACTGATCGAGATCAAACACTCGATAGGTTACTATGAGAGGCGCCAATCAACCCTCTTAAAAACAATCAATAGGATAGCAATGAGTGATGAATCTTCTACTGTGAGTTACTATGAATTTGAATTGACATCTGCAAGCCCAAACAGCAGCAGATCAACAATCCCTGATAAAGTTGACGAAGTCGTTATTGTTGAGGATTTTTCAGAGGCAGGCATACGAACAATATCAATCTTAATAGAATGCTACTCACTATTCAGTCACTAAGGAACAAAACTACAGATCTAAATATTCTACTAGAACATAACCCTTTTCCCGACATAGTACTGCTTATCAAACACTGGCCATCCATTGACGAAGGTACTCATCTGCCAGCATATATATCTGTAGCGATGTATTCCAGAATAAGCTCTCCCGCGGTCAGGAGCACAACACACTGTGGAACTATACTTTTCAATCGTGATGCACTTTCAAAACAAACTTTTTCAAAAATAGACAGTACAATGCGTCTTTTTTTGATTCATATACAGATCACCCTCATCAAATGGGAATGAATTCTTCGAAACGTTGGAAATGCTTTTATCAAAGTTACCTTTGAAGTCCTTCATCAAAGTAGCGTCCGATTTTAATATAGATTATATCGACACTTTTGGCACCACTACACAATTATCACAAAACTTACTAGAATCCAGTAACCAAAAAATGCATGTAACTGAGCCAGGTCGAAGAATCTCTTATTGTATACATATACAGTAACCAACGTTAGTTACACCCTCTGGAATATCGGACCATGAGGCCATAATTGGCTGCATAACCATACCCATTATGCAAAAAAGTAATAATAGTACTTTCCATTATGGCAGACTATTTACCAGGAAAAACTCTGATAAATTTCACAATATTTGCACACAAACTGACTGGCTCGACTTAGAACACGATGCACATTATTCAATCATCTGCTCCAGAAAAATTTCAAACGCGCCTATCCAATTCAAAAAATCAAATATAAAAACAGAAAACTATGGCTAAAGCTAGGAATTAAAGTATCTGCCACTAATCTAAGATCGTTGCATACCATAAAAAAAATCACAAACATAAAATGGTTCCTCGATTACTATTCCAAATACAGAATCACCTACCGAAAAAAGCTTTTATAGATCTAGAATTGAAAACTCCGGTAACCCTGTAAAGGAAACATGGGAAGTGATGAATGATCTCAGGGGTGAGACATCCGCACGCACTACAACCTCATTGAATCCGGATACTCTCAATAATAATTATTGCACTCTGGCCTAGCACATAACGAGTAATATGAATCCACTTGAGTTCATGTACCCTGTTGGAACAAATGGGGCGTTTCATCCCACTGTCACCAACATCTCTGAGATAAAATCCATTATTTGTCATATCAAAAAGAAAAACGCATCAGGTATCGATGATACATCAGCATAGTTTCTCCAAAATCTCCCAGATATGGCACTATCACTGCTCGTAAACCTCATGAACGACTCATTCAGATGCGGGAAATTCCCTACCTTTCTGAAACAGTCGCTAGTTGAAGGTGGAGACTCAACAGATCCGAATAACTACCGACCTATTGGGCTCATACCCACACTAGCTAAAATAATAGAGTTACTGGTTAAAGTAAGATTGATGGACTACCTGTTGGAGAATAAAATATGATCAGAAACAGAATTTGGGTTTCAGTCGGATAAGAGCACTAATGATGCCCTTTCCTCGTTCATAGATAAGCTATATTCTGGTCTCAATGAACAGCTGCTGTTTCTGACTATTCGAAGGCATTCGATTGCGTGAATCATGGAATATTGCTGACTCCGGTGGTTTGAGAGGAGCTATCTCTCCGATCGCCAACAAGCAGTCAAGACAAACAGTATCTCTCTGAGAATAATTCCCCGTACCACTATAATTGAGAACTCAATTATTTACAACGGGAAAAATATATAATCATTTACCAAGTGCCATAAAAAATATCTCATATGCTCAAAAGCTCCGAACTTGGGTGAAAGCACTACTTATCCCAAATCCTTTTTATAATCTGGAGAATACTTCGCACATGAGTTCTGGGAAAAAAAACTTTGTATATAATTTTATATGGCCCTTGTGTGTTTATATGTTTTTTCAAAGTATAATTATTATCAAGTGCATATATACTTATGACAATAAAGCATATTTTGAATTGAATTGAATAAATTTAAACAGTTCCTGGAAATGTTTTATACTCAATTTTTCCTAACAGAGTGAACCAAAAGAATCCATTCCTCAAACAAGTATTTTTCAACTGTATTTTGTATAGATCTAAGTTATTTTGCACTGTTCCATAATTCCGGTGATCTTCAAAGAGTAACAAAGAAGCCAGCTGTTTATTCTGCTATCGGCCAACGTGGACTTGATCGACATTCTAAATTAAATGTGCGTCAGCTAATAAAAATTGTGATTGCACCAAGGTGAAGGGTAATTCGGTGTGGCTATAATATTATATCTGCAACTTTCCCTAAATATTCGAGAAATAAAACTTCTCAACGACAAAATAACAGAATTATCTTTCTGTTCCACTAAAGAGAAAAGTTATGGTCCCAAGCATGTGAATTATCTGGGAAAACGTGAAAAAATGACGATACTGCATATAAGATAACAGAGTATAGAAAATGGGAACATTCATCATCATATGAAAGAAGTCAATGATTCTGGCAATATGAACTAAACTTTCTGGAATATTATAAAGCAGTCATCCAAATATGTAAGTGAACGTATAGTCCTGAATCACAATCAGAAATTGATCGGTACCTATCGAAGAAAAAGTCGCGGACCATTGGTAGAATCCTTCTCAACGATAATTGACAATAAAATCAAAACGCATTTGCCGGAAAATCGTTTGGGCAATTGTACGACGATAGCGAATGTTAATGCTACAGAGAAGATGTTAAAAAAGTGATATACCAATTAAAAAAACAGGACACATACAAGAATTGTCAAAGAATGTGCAGATATACTTTCAGTCATAATAGGGCCTATTGTGAATTTATAATTTTCTCCGTACTGGAAAATGGTGACAGCAGAAATATCGAGGATTATCGTCCCGAGAAATTGTTCAGGCAATTGTACGACAATGGCAAATGGTAATAATACAGCAGAAGATGTAAAAAAAGTGATATACCTAATGAAAGGCACAAGACACGATGAAGTCTGTACAGGAATTGTCAAAGGAATTATACTCTCAGTCGTAATAGAGCCTATTGTGAATTAATGTATTTCTTTTGGAAAATATCTGATATTCTCAAAACTACCGTTCGTTCCCGCAGTGAAAAATGGTAACAGCAGAAATATCGAGAATTATCGTCCAATATCGCTCATCAGTGTGTTCCCATTTTTTTTTCAAAGAAACCTATGTCTATCAGAACAAATGCTCACCTGATAACACGGATTCAGAACAATCACACGACAGAAACTGCCATGCTCAATTCAACACAACATATTCAATCGACAAAGAATATGTAGTTGTAGTAATCGTTTTCTACTCAAGCAGAGCCTTTGGCACTATAAACACTGAAGGACTAGGCACATATATAAGGGAGTTTCTAGGCATCGATAGAATTTGCTGAAATTTTAGTATTTTACACCTAAGGTTCTTTTTATTAATTCTGTGTAGCATTTGCAATAGTTTATACATGGTGTAATAAAAACTTTCTATTTCTTGTCACGTAATAAGCGATTTCAATATAATGACTTGTAATGCTATTATCTAGATCATAATACAAAATTGACATCTATGAAGGAATGCCTTCGTGCTACCATATTGGAAATTTCAATCCACCCCCATTTAGGGGTAGTTTGGACTTCTGATCTTTCTAATAATGACCGGAGATTTCCAGCTAAGATATTCCATTAAAACACTGAAATGTAGATTAAACAAAACATTTTTTTTGTGCAACCATGAAAAAAATTGAATTTTTCACCTCATAAGGGTAGTTTATACCTGCGATTTTTCGGGAAACTTTGTTGACCGAGTGTTTCCGGTGAATATATTTTATTGAAACGGTACAACTTTATTGCATAAAACATATGAATTGTGCCGCCATACAAAATTGAAATCAATCCCCTTATAGGGGTAGTTTATACCTACGATTTTTCTAAGAACTTTGCTGACCGTATGTATCAAGCGAAGATATTTCAATGGATCGCTGGAATATGATTGAACGAAACATATTATTTGTGCCACTATTCACATTAGTCCCCTCACAAATGTGACTATCGTCGTCGAGATTGACCTTATTTGTTCAAGTTGCATTTCATTCATACAGTGCTTCTCAAAAATCCTCTCCCCCCCTCTTAATTTTGGAACGATTATACATAAACAAGTGAAATTTGGGAACTGAATATTAAAGGTTGTAAACTTCCTTACTAGTGAGGATAGATGACGGAATCGTCAAAGATGACGTCACAAGGCCATTGTGACCAATAATTTCAAATGGAACCCTATGGCAAGCGACACCTCTTTTGACAGGTATCGAAAAAACCTATTTAATGATACTTATTTTGTTTGTGATTATGGCAGTTTTGGCAACTCGCTTTTGAAAAACCAAAGCTGTAATGAATTAAATCAGTTAATACTAAAATTCCAAATTCAAGCTCCGCCTCTGGATAGTTGTCAAATAAGCTGACGTTTTTGTTAGTCTCCCTAATTCGACGTTTTTGTAATTGTCCAAGTTTTTGTACATTCAATAATTTGTGTATTGTTGATCGAACGTTCAATTCTTTTAGCAGCTTTTGGTACTCTTAATATTTTTGTACATTTTAATAATTTGTTAAACTGTTGTTAACCCAACGTTCAAGTGCTTCAAGAAGCGAAATGATACGTGCTTTAGGTGATAAAGTAGCAGCGATCCTAATTTTTGGTGAAACTGGACAAAATATTCATGCAGCAGAACGCAGTTTCGATGAGAAGTTTCCTGATCGCCCCGTTTCGAGGACTTATTAAAGGGAGCTTCTTCGTAAGTTTGAAACAACGGGTAGTATAAATGATGCGAAACGATCTGGCAGACCACAAATTTCTGATGAGAAAAAAATTGATTTACTGGCAGAAGTCATAGTTAATCCTACTTCTTTAACAACTCACGTTGCATCTACCTGTGAAGTCAGTTGAAGTACAGTACACAGGGTGTTGAAAAAAAAACAAATTTCATCCATACAAATTAAAAATGGTTCATCAACTCTCAGACGACGACCCAGACCGAAGACTAGAAATTGTGAAAATATGGAAATTAACCAACAGCCAGAATATGTCAAAACAATTTGTTTTAGTGACGAAAGTACTTTCTATCTAAATGGAAATGTGTCACTCCAATACCTCGGAGTGACGCAAATCCTCACCTGTTTCGTGAAACACATACCCAATTTCCCCAGAAGGTGAATGTTTGGGCAGGTACCCTGGGAAACCACATCGTAGGGCCTCTTTTTTTAAATACTAATGTAACGCAATAGAACCGTTAATCCTTGAAATTTTGGAAGATGATCCAGATGAATTCGGCAATTTGGGAATAACATTCCAACAGGATGGTGCTCCTCCACACTATTACGGTGCAGTCAGACGGTATTTGGATGAGGAGTATCGTGGTAGATGGATTGGACGACGAGGCTCAACGGAATGGCCAGCTCGATCACCGGACCTCACACCTTTGGATTTTTTTCTGTGGGGGTACCTTGAATCAGAGGTTTACGCCACTGAACCTGACAATATTGACGTTTCAAAACAACGTATTGTTGCAGAATGTGAGGCTGTTTCCGCAGACACATTTGCAAAAGTACAAGAAGAGTTTAAAAATAGGATATTTCACTGTCAGGAAGTAAATGGAGGTCACTTCGAACAATTTTTTAAAGTAGATACTGATTCTTAAATCTGTAATTAATATCATACTGAATGGATTTAACCATTAAAACTGCCATAAACACAAACAAAATTAGTATCATTGAATAGGTTTTTTCGATACCTTTCAAAAGAGGGGTCGCTTGCCGAAGGGTTCCTTGAAATAATTGGTCACAATGGCCTTGTGACGTCATCTTTGACGATTTCGTCATCTATCATCACTAGTAGGGAAGTTTACAACCTTTAATGTTCAGTTTCTAAATTTCACTTGTTTGTGTATAATCGTTCCAAAAATAAGAGGGGGGGAGCGGACTTATGAGAAGCACTGTATATATATATATATATATATATATATATATTTAATATTGATAAGACTGAAATTAAACTGCTCAATTCTGATATATATTTTATTTTCCGAATGCGGATTCTGCCAAAATTATTTAATTGGATGTATATGATGGAATTCAATTTTTTTTAGTATATTAACCCTTTCGCGGGCAAATAATACACACCCAAGTTACGCTCATTCTATTCGCGGATTCACGTCCCTTTTATACAAAATATTGATGAATGAGCAAGAATTAATTCAGTTTTTGATTTTTTTGATACTCGAGGTGGGATCTGTATTTCCCACTGCTCACCAAGATATTTGGCCAAATTTCACGGAAAAAATATGCAGAACTTGAATCAAACATTTATTGAGAGTGAACAAAATATTTATGAATAACAAATCTTATTGTGACTGCGATGGAGTTTTTTGTAACTCTCAGGAACACAAACAGGGACTTTACATTGGGAGCATGTGAATTGTGTTCGTTTCTCGTTGGCCTTAGTGCTACAGATTCTACATCTCCTGTGAGTTCCTTTCTCAGGAAAGTGGGATCCAACGCCTGTCAGTCTAACTTCATCAGGAACAGTTTTCTTATTAGCTAAAAACTGAACTGGCTTGCCCCTTCTTGTTCGGCTGCTATATCCTCCAATGAGCTGACGAACAAGCGCGATTCGGTATGTCAGTTGACTACTGTTCAATCGCCGGGATGTTTGGTATAGAATAAAACTATTGACAATCGCTAGATCAACTAGAAAGTACAAAATTCTATGCCACCATTTCACCGATCTTTGTCCTATAGCATATACTTCTTTTTTTTTATCAAAATTATCTACCCCCGCCCATCCATCCATCTATTATATAAATCTACCCCTTTTGGGCAGAAAACATTAGATCCAGAGCCATCTTCATTTGTTCTCTTCACAGTGGTCAGAAAAGTTACTGGCCTACTATCTTGCCACTTCACAGCAAAGATTAACCTTTGCTTTCGAACTGAAATTCACCACGATTCATTGAAACTTTCTCCTTCATCATTTCAGGTAAACCCTTCCTTGTTGTTCTCACAGTTCCAACTGCCTGAATCCCTTTGCGATAAAGCTCCTTCAACAATGGAACAGATGCGAAAAAATTATCGAAGGCAACCAACGATTTTTTGCCGGGAAACCCCTCCGTAAGATTGATCACAACTTTTTCCCCTAGCCCAAAATCTTTGTTCTGTGATTTTTCAGTGTTTTTTCCCGTATAAATATCAAATTTTGAAATGAAACCGGTTTTGGAATCAGCAGGCTTCATTGGCATATATTGTTTGAAACTACAGCGGCCTTTGAAAGGTATCATAGATTCGTCGACAGATACGACAGATGAACATTCCCAAACAGATCGACATTTTTGGTTTAGAAATTCAATCATGGGCCTGATTTTGTGAAGTTTATCATATTGTGGGGATCCACGAGCGGGACAGGATTCATTATTGTTGCAGTGGAGGGCTTCTGTAATTTTTTTGAATCTTTTTGAATTCATAACATCACAGATTTTATCAACTCTCAATGAAGAATCACTACTCCAGTAATGTTCTAGCCTTGGTCATTTATGGATTCCCATAAGAATGAGGCATCCAATGTAGGCTTTCAATTCTGGTGTGCTTAGGGTGACCAATTCCTTATTGAAATTTGATCTGCATACAGATTGGTTTGCTGAACAATCAGGGAGAACAAATCATCTTAAAAAATTTCTTGAAAAAACGAAATGTTTTTCATACAAGCAATATTCGGAATCTTCCAGCCATTCCAAATAGTCAACTTCGTCAGCAGTTTCTTCCACTCTTATCGGTTCTTTCACCGGCACTTCTGCAAATTCAATAGAAAAATTAATAGATACGGGTATATAATCAATCAAATGCTTCTACCCTTGCCTATTTCCGAATTATTGGGAACATCTGGTGAAAGATTGTGCTCAGTCTTATCGCAAACTTGAGAATCAGGAACAACTTCAGCCAGTGTTTCATCTGTTATGGTTTCATCCAAATTATAATCCGCAGTAACCGGAGGATTTGTGAAAACACAGCTTGTCGATGATGCAGCAGATGAAGTATTTCTACCACTTCTACTAGCTGATTCCGTATCCAAGGCATTCAACTGGTCTTCTGCATCTGAATCAGCCTCAGCTTCTGAATTTCCTTCATTTTCATTTAAACTAAAGGGGAAGTTGAGGGCTTCCTCGGCACATTGCGAATAACTTCCGGAGTAATTCTGTTAATTTCGATCCTAATTCGATTTTTCAACTCCTGTAGATTCTGCGGCCTATCTACATAGACCTTCGATTTCAAATAACCCCACAAGAAAAAATCCAGGGGCGTAAGATCTGGAGATCTTGGGGGCCACTCTATCGGTCCGCGTCTACCAATCCACCTCCTAGGAAAACAGTTATTCAAAAACTTGCCAACGTCACATGCATAGTGCGTGGGTAGACCATCTTGTTGCAACCAAATACTTTCATTTGGTGAGTTAGGATTATTGGCGTTTGGAAAAATATCGGCAAGGCTAGGTATGAGTTCATTTCTCAAAAATTCCAAGTAACGCTCCCCTGTGAGATTTCCTTCGAAAAAATACGGGCCAGTAATCCTGTCGTTTATTATCCCTGCCCAAACATTGACTTTCTGAGGGTATTGAGTATGCCCGTCCATCATCCAGTGAGGATTATCCCTACTCCAATATCTGCAATTCTGACGATTTACTGAACCATTTACGCAAAACGTAGTCTCATCGAAAAACAGAATTTGTTTTATAAAACTCCACACGCCGATCGGGATCATCATCATTGAGTTGTTGATGTAGCTGAACTTTGTATGGATGGTACTTTTCTGCTTTTAGAATACGTAATACAGAACTTTGGGATACGTCAAGGTCTGCTGCAATTTGTCCTGAAGTATTGTGAGGATTATTCTCTACACCCAATAGAACATCAAGTTTCACGTTTTTTTTAATTTTAGGACGTCCAGCATTCGGAATATGTTTGATATGACCAGTTTCTCTGAATTTTCTCTCAATCTTACTGACTGTTGAACGACTAATAGGTCTATTTGGATACTTTGCATTGAACAAGTCGCATACCTCTTGCTGAGTTCTGGTTCTATCTCCGCATCCAATAAAAATTAAAATTTCTATGCGTTGGGTTTCACTTAAAGTAGCCATTTAACCTTTTCACTTAGAATTTGTGAAGAATATTTGTTGATATTTCAACTGACATTTATTTGACACTAACTTGCCTATTATGGCATTAATTTGTGATTGTTTTTTGTTTCCATTTTAGACTAGGAAATAGCTAACTATTAATATTTGGAAAGGATCCATTGGTGTAGTAGAGCACTGACTCACTAGTCTGCCAGGGCAGTCTAAGGGATTGGAGCCTTGGCTCAAAAAAGTAGAATTTTGCATTTTTCAACACGCTTTCATTATCTTTACTTGTAACTAAATAACTCACAATGTGATAAAATCTTGGAAGTAAATATTCACCCACTTCCAATCTTCCGAATAATCTGAAATTCGACACACATATCAAGGACCGATGATAGTACAAGAATTTCATGATCATAATGTCATAATAATAAACATATATTTTTCCAAACGCCAACAATCCTAACTCACCAAATGAAAGTATTTGGTTGCAACAAGATGGTGCACCCCCGCACTATGCACGTGATGTTCGCGAGTTTTTGAATAACTGTTTTCCTAGGAGGTGGATTGGTAGACGCGGACCGATAGAGTGGCCCCTGAGATCTCCAGATCTAACGCCCCTGGATTTTTTCTTGTGGGGTTATTTGAAATCGAAGGTCTATGTAGATAGGCCGCAAAATCTACAAGAGTTGAAAAATCGAATTAGGATCGAAATTAACAGAATTACTCCGGAAATTATTCGCAATGCGCAAGAGGAATGCGTCCGTAGATTTGCTTATTGTCAAGAGACTGGTGGATGGCATTTCGAACATCTTATTGAACTGTTCTATTTTGTTGGATATAAAGTTATTCTCTTATTGAAATAAAATATTAATTTTTGTTCACCCTGTAAAAAAATATCCAATTATTTATTATCATTGAATGCAGTATTGAAAGGCCTTTCAGATGAGGTATCACAAGACATCTATTCCAATTTAAAAAAATTGCCAATTATGTCACCATGTCAAAACCAGTGACATAACCTCTTTAGAATATACATAAAAAATCGGCATTTCAAAATAAAAATCGACCTATTTTAGGATTTTTGTCAAAAGTACATGGCTTGCGAAATATCGAATTTGTTCCATAATTTTGACGCGCACTGTATGTGTTTTTTTGCTTGGCCAATTTTCAGTTTTTTCTTTTGTGCGTGAGGAAGTGTTGAGTTTTGAGTAGTGTGTAGTATATTTACTTTTCGTAAAATGGGCCACGTTTGTATTTTGTGTGGACCAAAGGCAAGACAAATTTTCACGTGTTAACTAATAATGATATTTTCATGATCTATCATATCGTATGCATTGAATTTCATATTTTCTACAATTACATAATGAAAATTCCATTTCTCATTCTTCGCCTGTCAAAATCTTCGGAAAGAAAATCTAATTTACCTCCAACTCAAATGGTACAAAATACGGAAAACAACAACACGTTGGGCAATATTCGGGGGCTTCTAATTCTAGCTTTGCTATCGGTGGGTTTCTAGGGTTTCTAGACATCTTAACGCAGATGACACGTGACTGAATAAAAACAGAATTCATGCAATTTGCGAATTCATGTAGAAATTTGAGCCAATTATATTAACTCATAAAAAGTGTAAGTTAGATACAAAATCACTGATATCAGTATATTATGCTGAGTTCCACTGGATCATATACCACGATATTGTTGTTGTCACTGGACAGACATGATTTTCACGGACGAAAAAATACTGCTGAGATTGATTTTCAATCAAGATTAATATGCATATTATCATAACTACTCTTTTAACTTGTTGAAAAAAAATTTTGCGAGAATTTAAAGTTGTGTTTAATATTGTTGCAACAAACATGAAGTTTATGATTCGCTAAAAAAATAAAAATCCAAGAGTTAATTTCACAAATCTTTGATTTTAACAGATTTATGCGAAATTGATTTGATTTTGATTAATTTATGAAAGTGTTTAGGGTAAATATAAAAAAAGGGAGATTATTGTTGGAAAAAATCTCTTGGGAAGCCATGTTAGAACAGCAAGAATACTATAAAACTGATCTGAAATATAATTGAAGCGGTAGTTTCAAACAATTGATCATTAATCAACATGTATACATAATGAAATCGATAGAAGTCGTTGTGTTACAGTTTGTGCGATAATGACTGTGCTGATATGTTCTGAGAAAACGTTGAGGTATTTCCGGAGAAGACCTTCAGATTAAATTAAGATTAATTGGTATGATGGATTAGGAGCGAGCAGGCGTTGACGTTGATTAATGACGGTGACATTAAGCTCAACAAGTAGTTTGAATTTTCAGCAATTAAATAAATGAACGATGTATCGCACTTCGATTATACTCCAGTCATCACAGCGAGAACCTGTCGACTAATACCCAACAAGCGGTATTGTCTTGTATAGTCCATCCAATATCTATTGCAAAAGCTGTTTCTATAGGGAGCGAATAAAAACTCACTTCGCTAACACGAGCGTATATGCGAAGAAACTGAACGAAAAATAATCTGTACTACTCGTAAACACTTTCCGTCGGCATATGGTACTTCAAAAGAGCCGCAGTCAACGTGGACCTGAGTGACAGCTGTCGCTTTTCTACAACCGATTCGTCTGGGCCAATCGTCGGACATCGATGCTTGTATAGGCGTGTCTATACTGGAAGGTCATAAATCACGCGTTATAATTGTGTTTTAATAGCTCTATACACCCTTATTCCAAGAGAAAGTCCTCATTAATATCACGAATTAATCAACGAAGTTCATCAAATTACTTCAAAAACCTCATCAGAATATCACCGCCCAACTCGATGCCATCATTTTACGCCTTACCTAATTCATTTGCCATTTGCCTAAAAAAAGACATAATCATGATAAATTCTATCAGTCTCATCAAAAGAAAATTAAACAATATATCCACAGCTCACACAGTCACAATATACATGTTTCTCTGAATTGTAGATGAACAATGTGCAGTAAAATTAGAATAGAATAGAAAAAATGCTAGAGAATAAATTCATTAATTTAGTTATACATATATAAGGAATGATTATATAATATACATACCGGACTCCCATGCACAACCCCGAGTTTCTATGGGATTCTTGTTTTGCTTATTATAGGTTATATTTCTGTAAACTTTCACCACATACATGTGTTCTTGGTAAATACACATTATTATTATTATTTATTATTATTATATATTATATTTTATTGTGCATACTTTTATAATAAACCACTTGATGATTTTACATGAATTACCTATGTCTTGTTTCATATCCACTGTAGTTATGATCATAATAATGTTCACATATAAATTTTTAAATGTACTCTTAGGTTAAAAATTGTTTCTTGTATTTGTTTTTTATCCCCAGAATTTTATATATTTAAAAGTATTTTTTATCAACAGGAGTGTATCAATATTTCTATATACACTTCAGTTACTTTTACTTTTATTAGTGCATAGTTTGTAATTGTTCATATGATATAAATCCACACACTATCTATCACGCACAAGCTGCAATCAGAGCAGCTTCAGTGATATATTCCGTTTATTCGATAGAACTCCGTTATTGTTTGCATTTGTAAACTTGAATAAAATTATTATTATTATTATTATTATTATTATTATTATTATTATTATTATTATTATTATTATTATTATTATTATTATTATTATTATTATTATTATTATTATTATTATTATTATTATTATTATTATTATTATTATTTTTCGTTCTAAACACTTCCAGTCAGGCCCTAACTTCCGAAGCTCCGACCCATTCGGAAGGGCGTGTTTGATTACATAAACCAATGACCTCTCCCACATCCGTGAGGTGAGAGATCATTGGGTCCGAGAATCATGTGCCCTGAGCAGACGTAACGATCCGAGAATGACTGCCTTCTGCATGCGGCCGGCTAGAGATTTTGCCGATTTACGGCATGCCGGTATAATTTCCAGGTTTGAGAGTAGCGTTGGCATCATTCCACCAAGGGCCCCTATTATCAGAACCACTATCTTCACAGAATGGTCTGGATAGAGTCTGCGGAGCTCGAAGAGTAAATTTCGATACTTCGTCCGTTTCTCATCCTCTTTGCGTATGATCTTCGTCTCGCCCGGAGCCGAAAACTCTATAACGTATATCGTTTTCTGCTCGCGGTCGAAGAGGACTACGTCAGGCTTGTTGGCTTGTATTTGCTCTGAGGGTGGGGAATGAGTAGTTCCAATATATTCGGCACTTCTCATTCTTCACAACGGACTCAATATCCCCCGGAGCGTATGGCAGCACTGGTGTCTCATCAATACCGTACGAGTGTCGTAGATGGTAATACAGCACTCGTAACGCCGCGTTATGACGATGGATATAGGCTGAGACCGCATATGCAGTACATGCTGACAGCAAGTGCATGATGGTCTCAGGCGCTCCACGGCAGGCCCTGCATCTCGTGTCAGGGACCTCTATACCCATCACGCGGCTTCAATACACGAGAGTGTTGAAGACACCATCCTGGCAAGCCATGATGAATCCCTCAGTCTCCGATTGAGTCCACCTGACCTAAGGAAGCAAGGTCAGACTTTCGGATAAGCCGTGGTCTTCAATATGTTTGAAGAAAATTCCATGCATCGGCTTATCTTGTGGACTCAGATGTACAGTATTCTCTGCAGCTTTTATGGTGATCTCCGTCGAGCGGGCTCCAAGCTCGGTGATAGAGTCTTGATATCCCGCTCGGTTATATATAATAATATTATTATTATTATTATTATATTATTATTATTATTATATTATTATATATATATATATATAATATTATTATTATATTATTATATTATTATATTATTATTATTATATATTATTATTATTATTATTATTATTATTATATATTATTATTATTATTATTATTATTATTATTATATTATTATTATCATATATATATATATTATTATTATTATTATTATTATTATTATTATTATTATTATTATTATTATTATTTATTATTATTATTCTTATTATTATATATATATTATTATTATTATTTTTATTATTATTATTATTATTATTATTATTATTATTATTATTATTATTATATTTGTTTGGCGCCGACTCAAAATTAGTTACTAACATTAGTTTAGGAGCTTAGTTATTGAGACTAAGAAGGTTTATTTTATTTTTTACTTTTCAGTTCCGTATTTCGTCGGTTTAATTTTTTGTTAAAAAGTTATTTATTATGTCGCGTCTCATGATAGTGAGAATGAGTTAGGAGTTCGTTCTTATGCAAATATTGAGTTAGTCCTAATTTCAAAAAATTAAGTTTTCTCAAATCATAGATCTGTGTCTCTTCGTATAGCTCTTCACGTGGGTATCGGTTACTTCTATACATTATTTGTTTCAAAATTCGCTTTTGTATGATTTCAAGTGATTTCAGGTATGTTTTGGATACTCCACCCCAACCTATAATACCATAGTCTAGATGTGATTCAACTAAACTATGATAAACAATTTTGTTTAGTTTGATGTGGAGTATATTTGCAACTTATTTGATTCTATATAAAACACTACGTAATTTTTTGACAAGATAGTTCATATGGACGTCCCATCTGAGGTGGCTGTCTATCATTATACCTAAGTATTTAACGCTGTTTGATGGTGAGATTTCGAGGTCATCTTCTAGTGATATCTTTTCAAATGTTGGGAGGTTCGTGGATAAGCTACAGAACGGCAAATAGTAAGTTTTTTTGAGATTCATTGATAGGAGTCTATTATCGAACCATTTTTTGATGTTACTAAAATCAGTTTCTATTTTATTTTTTAGATCGTCCCATGTGTTACTTTCGTGAAATATGTCGGTGTCGTCTGCAGAACTTATGATGATGCCTTGTGTTCGTATGGAGAATAGATTATTTAAATATATATTGAAGAGCAAAGGTCCCAGTACTGTTCCTTGGGGTATACCACAGGATATAGTTTCTTTTGACCTCAGTTTGTTTAGTATTTTTGTTTGTTGTTTCCTGTCAGTTAAGTATGAGGTAAGAAGGTCGTATGCTTTGCCCTTCACTCCCAGATCGTCTAAACTTGATAAAAGTATGTTGTGGTCCATGGTATCGAATGCCTTTGCTAAGTCTAGGAAAATTCCAATTGACGCCTTTTTTTAACTATGGAATTATATTTGCAGACAAAGAATACGGTTAGGAAGTTGAGAGGCACTCTTTCCAAATTCAAATATTTGAGAAACTATCTGGATAAGTGGCATCTAAGAACGCTATACTTCGCACTTGTACAATCTCAAATATCCCATGCTATAATAGGGTGGGGGAGGAGTGAATGACTGTTACCTCACAAACCTTCACGTCATCCAAAAATGGATATTCTAGTAATAGTGTGTACAAGGAAGCTGCTGTTCTGGATATTCGCCAACTGTTCTGCCTGAGTATAATGAACGCTATCAAGAAAGGGAATATCCATTTGGAACCAGTCATCCACCCCCATAATACTAGAAACCGATATAAACTCCTAAAAGGACCTCGTTGCGAAAAAACCATAGGGCAAAAAACGCTGAATACATAGCTCCACGAATTTACCAGATATTACCATAAGAAATGAAAACAACCATCAATCTAGGAATATTCAAAAACGAAGTGAAAAAATGGTTAATGGAAAGCGAATGATCCTTCCTCCAAGATTACATTAACTAATTTATTCAATATATCTTTCTTTTATAAACTAAATTTGAATATCTTTCAAATTGTTATTTATATATACATGTACTTGAACACCATGCAGTACTTCAATATTCATACATGAACGATCTCCACGAATACTTATTGTTTTGTGCTAACTTTCCCATTGTGAATTATTTCACTAGATAATGCCAATGCTAGTACCATACTGATCATGTGATGTTTGTATTAGTCTGTGACACCCGTACCCAACTATGATGTCCACCCAATTTATTTTAATTTATCTCATTCATCTTTGTTAGTCATAAATGTAATGTTTGTATTAGTCTGTGACACCCGTACCCAACTATGATATCCACCCAAGTTATTTAATATATTATAATTTTTTCTTTATTTTAGCTTTGTTAGCATTACAAAAAATTAAAATCTACAATCCCTTATATAATATATTTTAGAATTAGTATTCAGATCACCTAGCTATATCACGCACAAGCGATACTTATGTTATTGCTTCTGTGATGCTCTTGTTTATTTATATTTCTAAATGTACCTAAACTTTATCTATATGTACATTCGATAAATAAACTCTATTATTATTATTATTATATATTTTGCTCGTGCGTTCTTTTATCGCATCATTGGTGGATTTTTTCTGTAAAGCCATACTGCGCTTCTGACAGCTCATTGTGTTTCTTCAGTAAGGAATTTAATCTTATTTTTATGATTTTTTCCAGAATTTTGCCCAGATTTGATATGAGTGTTATCGGCCGATAATTTGACACTTCTGTTTTCACACCACTTTTGTGAATAGGTACTACTGTTGACATCTTGAACGCAGAAGGAACGTGACACTTGACAGAGATTTATTGATAATACAACTGGGGGGTTTGGCTATGTAACTTGATATGAGTTTCAGCTTTCAAGCCATCAGGAAAAGGTGATTTTTTATTTTTCAATTGTGAAATAATTTCTTTTATTTTATTTGCATCAGTGAGGAAGAGGAATATGGTATAATTTGATTTGATTTTAATTTCTGTATAATTTTCATCCTGCTTAATATTTTTGCTAGATTTGCACCTACACTGCTAAAAAATGCGTTGAATTTTTTGGATATCATGCTCGGATCGCAAGTTTCATTTGGTTTCATTTACAGAAATAGTAAAAATTCCAAAAATGTTGCCATTATGAAATAACTATATTTTGCGTATGCTAGATCTAAGTTGAAGTTTGGTTATGTGATATGGAATCCAATTTACTCACCAAAAAACATTTATTGAAGGTGTACAGAGAAAACTCTTGAAATTTATTCGATTTTGTACTTTGGATCTAAACGATTTGGGCAAATAATTACAAATCAATGCTGGGCAACTAACAGATATTTATTTTCTAAGATTCATGACTCTAACACTGCATGTACTAATGTATTATTTGAAGCAGAAAATATTAAAATGCCTGGATCGAATTAAAAAAACACTGCACTTCTAGTTACGAAATTACTGCACTGATATATGACATGATCCATATTGCAGTTTGAAATTATATGCAGTAGGGATTATTATTTTCATTCCATGTCCAACTCCAAATAAAACTCCTGACTATTGCCTCGAAACCAATTTTCCTGGGAGTTATTGAGGATGGAATGTTGCTCTTGTGAATATAGATCAATGTTAGCAAATTGGATAGAAATGAATGGGATCAATTTTTTCTATAAATGGTTTCCACTGCGACATACAGCATTTACTTAAAAATATGTTTTACATTAATTACAAGTATATTCTCATGATATTGATTGCTTCATCATATACAAGGTGATTCAAAAGTACTTCGACAAACTTCAGGAGGTGATTCCTCACAATATTCTAATATGAATTGTCCAAATAAATATATGTCCGGAAACGCTTAGTTTTCAAGTTTTATTTTCATTTTTAGGGGAAGCCACCTACACATCTTTTTCTTTTTTGAAGATTCATAACTTTTTTAAGCGTACTTCTGACACATTTTCAGTAAAAAAATCGATTTCTCTGTCATATCTACGTAAAAAAGCTACCCTCGTTACAAGTCGTTATAAGCAACCGTTTTCAAGATATTTGGACCTGGAAATTTCAAATTTTTATAATCGATAAGTGTTGAAGTTATTACCATTATTTTGCATTTTTCACAAGAATGCTTAGGAAATAAATTTGACGTTTAAGTAAGTAGTTTTTTGGTAATAACATATTATGTGACAGTTAAATGTTTTGTTGTTTTGTTGAAGTTTCTGTAAGTTTTAAAATACTTATTTTGAAAAAATGGATTATTTAAACAATAATGCTCATCTAGCCGATATGCATTTCGTTTATGGCCTTGCGGATGGCAATGCGCGCGAAGCAAGACGTATTTACCAGGAGCGATTTCCTAATCGTGTACTGCCTTCAGCTCCAACATTTACCAGTCTCCACCGTCGTTTGGCAGAAACAGGTAGCTTCAAGAGGGCATCTGATATTATTGAAAGACCACGAGCAGTTCGAACCTCAGAATTGGAAGAAACTGTTTTGAACGTTCTCGAGGAGAATCCAGAAACAAGTACAAGAATAATTTCTGAAGGTCTCAATTCTACCACAAGTTGGAGAATCATCCACCATCAACAATTTTATCCATACCACTTGGTTACAAACTAAAATATTTAGGTTTCTCTGACAACACCCTACTCTTCATCAACTCTTACCTCTCGAATCGCAGTCAGAAAGTCTCTATTAACAACGTTATGTCAACTTCTCAAATTGTAAGTTCCGGCGTACCTCAGGGGTCCATTCTGGGGCCGCTACTCTTCATCTTATATACGAGCGATATCCTAACCTCTATTAAATATTGCAAAATTCAAGCATACGCAGATGATACCCAGATTTATTCAAACCCCAATATGGAAAACATTCAATCTGTTCAAAACCACATCAATAGTGACCTCAGAATAATAAACGACCTAGCTGATAAACATAACTTAATACTCAATAAAAGCAAATGTCATTTTATATTATTTGGTAATAAAAATTAAAGAATGCGCCTCACACAAGATATATCTATTGAAATAGACGGCACCCCTCTATCTATTGTGGAATCCACGAAAAACCTGGGTATTATCTTTGACTCCGATCTTAAATTCACTTTACATATTAACAGTCTGCTCAAAAAAATCATTCAGCTCTTTGAAAGTGATCTATCCACATAGGCACTACCTCAATCAACCCATACGGAAGTTACTCAGTGAATCACTGGTCCTTTCTAGGTTCAATTACGGTGATATTGTTTACGGTGATTTACTCACTAAATTTGATCAGAATCGTATTCAGAAAGTACAGAACTTTGGTTGTCGATTCATTTTCTCCCTCAAAAAATACGATCATGTTTCCAATAAAATAACGGAACTGAAGTGTCTTACAATGGCTAATGGTTCTAAATACAATTTTTGTGTCTTTCTATATAAAATAATAAAGAACAGGATTCCTTTGGCGCTCTATTGTAAATTAACCCCTAGATCATCTCTTCATTCATTGGAAGTGAGAAATAAACATCACTTCAATGTTCCTCGTCACTGTTCAGTCATGTTTCAGGAATCCTTCACCTATCAAGCCGTTAAACTTTACAATTCACTCCTCATCAATCACCTTCATTTATCTGAATTTGAAATTAAGAAATTTTTTAAAGCAAAATTTTGTGAATCCCCAATATGAAAGACTTGAAACTCTATTATCTAGTTATATGTTGACAAATTACTTTTGTATTTTTGACTTTCAATGATTATGTTTTTTATTACCCTATGAATGTCGTTATTACTAAAATTGTACAACTTAGGTTAAGTGTAAGAGTAGCAAGCTAAACTTCGCCTACTTTGTACCAAAGAAAATAAAGACGATTTATTATTATTATTATTATATTCGAAGGGTACAAGCTCTTTGACCACGAGACTTTCCTCAACGTCCCCGGGACCACTTCAGAATGTACCATTAGGAATTCGTATCCGCATGTGGTTTATGCATGATGGGGCTTCGGCCCCTTTTAGCGTTGTAGCCAGGAAATTCCTTAATACTGTCTATCCAAATCGATGGATCGGTAGATTTTTATTTTTGGGGACATTTGAAGTCACTAGTTTATAAAACTCCAGTAGCGAACGAAAAAGATCTAAGAAACCGAATATTAGACGCCTGTGAAACAATAAGAAACACACCAATAATTTTTGAGCGGGTACGAGATACAATGACTAGAAGACTGAATGCCTGTATTTTCGCTGAAGGTGGACACTTTGAACAATTAATTTGAATACAATTTAGTTTCATTTATTTCATTAACCGACGATATGATCATTTTATTCTACATATTAAAAATTTCTTGGAATAAAATGTTGATATTTCTTGCAAATTTTATTAAAACAAATACAGATTTTCACACCCTTGATACAAAAATAACTATTTCAAACGAGTAAAAATAAATAGAATAGGTGGCACCCCCTACAAATGACCAAAACTACTCACTTGAACGTCAAATTAATTTCCCAGGCATTCTTGTGAAAAATGCAAATTAATGGTAATAACTTCAACACGCATCGATTATCAAATATCTAGAAAACGGTTGCTTATAGCGACTTGTAACAGGGGTAGCTTTTTAACGTAGATATGATAGAGGAATTGATTTTTTGCACTGAAAAATGTTTTAGAAGTACTCTCAAAAAAGTTATGAATCTTCAGAAAAGGAAAAGACGTGTAGGTGGCGCCCCCTACGAGTGAGAGCAATAATAACATCAGGTTCGAATTCGACACCTCAACACCTCGTTTAATTAACGTCATTATTTCGATAGTTATTTAAAAAAAAAAAAACTTTAGCACCCTGGAAACGAAGCGTTTCCAGACATATATTTATTTGGACAATTCATATTAGAATATTGTGAGTAATCAGCTCCTGAAGTTTGTCAAAGTACTTTTGAATCACCCTGTATATTAACTTCCAAGAAATGAACTATCCGAATTCTTTGGGATTTTGGATAGATCATTTTATTTTGCAAATATATGGAATTGAAATAATTGAATGAGTAGATGCGTGTAGCTACATCCCGGAAAACATAGAGCACTACTGAAAAAGATAATCTACGGATGAATTGAAATGTTGATGGAATCATAATAATACCCAGCAATTTGGAAATTAATCAGCATTTTTCAACAGCATGAAATTCTCCAATTTTGAATTCACAGAAGTCCAATATATCATAATTTTGTCCGTTACTACAATCAGGGTATACAAATATATGTTTTTTTGGTATACAAACAGAGAGTCAACGAATTACCATAAATTACCGTAACTCGTATTCCCTACTGATTTTTCCAATTTCAACAAACAAAATCACATTTTCCTTTACAAAATGATCAATAGAAGCGAAACTTTCCACAATACTGGATAATATTCATTTGTATTGGAACTCACTCACCCAGAAAATGTTTCAATTCAAAACACTAGATATTTCGATAAAATCATGTGAAGGTTAGATGATGATCTTCAGACACTACTATCAACTTCGAAGATAACCTTCTGGTGGATATTTTACATCAAATAGGAAACATCGAAGTTGAGTAAAATTGTCGTCGTCGTCGTTATTTTCCATGCAATATATCAACAAAAATAAAAAATATCAGTTACTACGAGAAAGGATTTTATTATTCATGTTTATTCAGTTTTCTGTTTTAAAAAACCATGGAATTATTTGCAAATAATTTATTCAATGTGTTGACATTGTTGAAATTTCTATGAATTGATTTCCTCACTAATAACTTGTTACAAACTGTAGAGCCGTCAATGCTTATTATAATAATAATAATTATTATTATAACGCTTTTATTCACACAAATAGGGATACAAACAAATACAATTTTTTTTTCCACATTTGTGAAGGAAAAGCAGGAATCCGATAAGTGTATACACGCAATTCTTTCGGTATGAGAGATGTGAATTAATAAATATTTTGATAATAATAGATAGTTACAAAATATAATAATAAATTATCAAATATATAATATAAAGGAGTATATGTTTAAGGGCAAGGTTAATTTAGTAATAATAGATGGGTATAAAATATGATCATGAATTATCAAATATATGATATAAAAATATACAGGGTTAGTGAATAAGTGCGACAAACTTCAGGGAGTGATTCTGCATGAGAAAATAATGACAGTTTGTTAAAGTTTTTCTTAAAAACTGACTATTTATTTATTGCTCTGAAACCGGTCGAGATATGCAAATGAAATTTGGTGAGTTCCGAAAGGTAGTTATTGAGCATTTTTTGACATGCAATTGATAATTTTATATCCATCATTGGCGCGGTTACGGGTAGAGATCTCAATTCTTTTGTCATATGTCAAATTAAAAATCATTTTTGAATTCCTCGTTCAATTTGTGACAGAAAATTACTTCTGTCTATTTTCACGTGTGGGGCGCCGTTTTCATGCAAAAAATAAAACATCCTAACGCGTATTTGTCAACTGTCAACATTCTGTTAAATACGAATATTTCAACGAAATGTCAAATTAGCGTTTCTTCATTTCAAAGCTTTTAGTTTGGTATAACATCAATGATAATAAGTAATTGATTTTTCTTTTATCGAAAAGAATGGAAATTTATACAAATGCAGAATTGTCAGACATGCATTTTTAACCGACGAAACCAAAAAGGAGGAGGTTCTCTAGTCGACGCGTATATTTAATTTTTTTCATATTTTTTTTTATGTGTGATCACGCATAACTTTCCACTGAGATGTCCATTCTGATAATTCTTTCTTCAGTGGATAGGGTGTACCTGAAAGTTGGTCCCGTTTGAATTCAAAAGATGAAATCCACCCCTAAGGGTAGCAAAATGAAGGATATTGATCACTCACCCTCTGAATTCTGGTCCGTTAATCGATTCTATCAGGCATAACTTTGTACTGGGTTCTTCGATTTGGATGATTCTTTCTTTAATAGATAGGGTATACCTTATATTTGGATTTCGAATGAAATTATCCACCCTCACGGGTGGAAAAATAGGGTATAATTGATATTTCACTTGTGAACATTGGCACACACATACGTAGTTGACAATGACATTATTTTTGTTCCACATCCGTCAAAATCATTATATTCTATGAGAGGATGGAATGATACACAAAGTAATGAAATAAACTACCCAGAACAACAAAAATAATTTATATTACAACAAATAGTAAAAGTAGATAATCATGTTGAAAAGGGAAACATTCTCAATTGAATATTGATAGAAATATTTTTTCCACATCTTATTTTATGAACATCCTGTTCATATTTTCAACAAATCAATCTAGATAATCATATTATTTAACTAGTAATAGTTGAAGTAAGGTGGGTAAGTAAGTATTTTGGAAGTGATCAAAAAACAAGTAGGTAGTAATTAGTAGATTTTAGCCACAAAAAATTGAAAAATAAAAACTTTTTAACAAATAATTAAACCGACGAAATACGGAACTAAAAAGTAAAAATAAAATAAACCTTCTTAGTCCCAGTAAGTAAGCTCCTAAACTAATGTAAGTAACTAATTTTGAGTCGGCGCCAAACGAACAATCAATGAAGATCATTAAATTACTTCAAAAAAGTTATCAGAATGTCACCGTGCAACTCGATGCCATCATTTTACGCCTTACCTAATAAATTTGATTGTTTGTTTGGCGCCGACTCAAAATTAGTTACTTACATTAGTTTAGGAGCTTAGTTACTGAGACTAAGAAGGTTTATTTTATTTTTTACTTTTTAGTTCCGTATTTCGTCGGTTTAATTCTTTTGTTAAAAAGTTTTTATGTCTATCGCCGAAGTAATAGGAATGGTCGGCAAGCTCGACGATTGTATGCTGAGTTGTATCCAGGACATACCCTATCACACAATATTTGCTCGGCTTCACCAACGTTTGCGCGAAAATGGTACATTTAAGAAACAAACGGCTGACTGCGGGCGCCCTCGACAAGTACAAACTGTGCAACTAGAAGAAGCTGTTCTCGAGTTAATTGCGGAGTCACCTGAAACAAGTACTCGAAAAATTTCCAACACACTGAATGTAAGCAACTCCACTGTATTTCAAATTCTTGAGGAACAGCAATTGTATCCGTTTCATATTCAACGTGTGCACTTTTTTCCGCGCCTAGTTTTTTGCCATTGGATTTTTATCAAATCGCTCAAGTTTATAATTTTTTAAATGGCATTTTGTTTACTGACGAGGCTGATTTTGGACGACAGTGTATACGAAATTTTCATAACAATCACCTCTGGGCTGGGGAATATCCACATGGAATCTTTGGAGCTCATTTTCAGCAGTAGTTTTCAATAAATGTATGGCTTGGGGTACTTGATGATCATTCAATCGGTCCATATTTCCTTCCACAACGACTAACAGGCGACTCTTACCCTAATTTCCTACAGGAGTTACCTATACTTCTTGAAGGAATTCCTCTACAGCTGAGACAACACGTCTGGTTCATGTTGGTGCACCAGTCCATTCCAGCATTATTGTACGTAATCACTCAGATACAGTTTATCCAAATCGTTGAATAGGTAGGGGAGGTAAGGAACATTGACCTGCTCGATCTCCGGATTAAAATCCCCTAGTTTATTGCATTTGGGGTTTTCTTAAGTCATTAGTTTATTCCACTCAAGTCGAAAATGTTGAAGACCTGAGGAATCGAATTATAGCCGGCTGTGAGACAATAAGATATACACCAGGAATATTTGCGCGAATACGACCATCAATGAGGCGAAGAGTTGAATCTTGTATCATGTCTGAGGGAGGTCATTTTGAACATTCGTTGTAGATGTGCGCCTATTCAATTATTAGTGTTATTTTCTGTTATTGTTCTGGTTTAACGTTATTGTATCAGATAGTTCTTGATAATGTATTGAAGAAAAGAAAAATACGCGTTAAAATATTTAATTTTTTTGCATAAAAACGGGGCCCATACGAAAAAAAGGCAGGCGAGATTTTGTATCACAAATTGAACGAGAAAATCAGAAATGATTTTCAATTTGAAATATCTCAGTGGCGAACCATTTTTTTCTTTAAGAAAATTGAGATCATTACCGGTATGCGCGCCAATGATGAACATATAATTCTTAATTGCATGACAAAAAATGCGCAATAACTACCTCTTGAAACTCACCAAATTTCATTCGCATATCTCGACCGGTTTCAGAGCAATAAATAAATAGTCAGTTTTTAAGAAAAACTTTAACACCCCGTTTCTCGGAAAACGAAGCATTTGCAGACAAAAGTTATATAGCAAACTGTCATAATTTATTCATGCAGAATCACCCTCTGAAGTTTGTCGCACTTATTCACTAACACCCTGTATATGTTTAAGGACAAGGTTAGTTTAGTAAAATAACAGAAGGGTGAAAAATGTTAAGTAGTAGGTATTCAAAAATAGCAATGTAAAGTTCTTCCATTTTATAATTATCGAAATAAGATAAACAGATCTACCTGTTTCAAATAGGTGATTTCTCAGCTGACATTTAAATTGATTCGTATTGATTAGTGATTTTGAGTTTTCTGGCATACTGTTGTATAATTTTGGTGCGAGGTAGGAGTTACACCTTTGAGTAGCTATTTTCTACTTGAATGGAATGATAAAGTGTTGCTTTTTTCGAGTATGTGTTCATGTACCACTGTTTGGGAGGATTGTTTATGTAAGTGATGCCGCACACAGGAGTAATGGTAATACAATTGCCTGATATCGAATATTTTCGTTTCGGCATATTTGATATTTGTTGGGTACCGGGAGTTCTTTGAAAAAAGGGATTCCAGAAATCTTCTCTGCATGACTTCTGGAGTATCGAGTTGAGTTTTTGGAGCTGAGCCCCAAACGAGTATCCCGTAACGAAGGTGTCTTTCAACTAGGGAATAATACAGATAGTTTTCGGGTAAGAGTTCTTCAAGTTTCCTGAATGTATACAATATAGTTTTCAATTTCTTCAATTTTTTCAAGGTAGATGGTGAATTAATATTAAGTTGGTTGAAGGTCAGTCTACTGGAGGAGTTACAGGTGGAGTATAGATAGGTAGTTTTTTTCGTATTCACGGTTAGTAATTTGGATTACAGCAATTGCTTAATTCGTGAGAATCCAGTTTCCGCAGTAACTCTCATATCATTACAGGTGTCCGCCCTATGAAAGATAGACTTGTCTAACCTATCATGTTTTTATTATTTTCCAATGAAAATGATCCGTATATATATATATAAATATATACTTATAGTATATATTATAGTATATATATATATATATATATATACAGATAGTTCCGTTTTCGTGACTGGTTGGTTTCATAAAATATTTGAACTGTCTTGGGGTTTCAGTCAGATGTATCATCCATCAGGCCTCAATGATTGAAAGTAACTAACTCTACGCCATGTATCTAACAAATCCCTAACAGAGAAATAGGGGAATCCCACCGGTCGACTGCGGTAGTAAAATTTCGTAAATGATCAGCATTTGATTGAACAATCTTTCCTCGGTAGTTGGTTATAAACGAGTTTGACGTATCTCGTTAGTGACTGAAATTATCCAATACCACCAAAGGCAAACATCTAGTGGGGTGAGGACTGGCGACCTGGGTGGCCAGGGTAGTTCAATATTACGCTCAATTATCTCACCTCGAATTAGTTCCAAGATACATTGTTAAACACCATTGTCAATCCATCACATTCAAACCATAAGTTTTTTTTTTGGTAGAATTGGACCAAAACTTTTTAACAAAAAATTAAACCGACGAAAAAATCAACTGAAAAGCAAAAAATAAAATAAACCTCCTTAGTCTAAATAATAATTGAGCTCCTGAACTAAAGTAAGTAACTGATTTTGAGTCGGCGCCAAACAAACAATTATCGAAGATCATTATCAATGAAAGAAGTCATCATAACGCAGCCGTGCAACTCGCTGCCATCATTTTACGCTTCACCTAATTCAATTGCTAGTTTGTTTGGCGCCGACTCAAAATCAGTTACTTACATTAGTTTAGGAGCACAATTAACATTTACACTAAGAAGATTTATTTTATTTTTTGCTTTTCAGTTGATTTTTTCGCCGGTTTAATTTTTTGTTGAAAAGTTTCTATTTTTTACTTTTCAGTTCCGTATTTTGTCGGTTTAATTTTTTGTTAAAAAGTTTTTATTTTTCAATTTATTGTGGCTAAAATCTACCAATTACTACCTACTTGTTTTTTGATTACTTACAAAATACTTACTTCCCACCTTACTTCAACTATTACCAGTTGAATAATATGATTATCTACTTTTACTATTTGTTGTAATATGAATTATTTTCGTTGTTCTGGTTAGTTTATTTCATTACTTTGTATATCATTCCATCCTCTCATAAAATATACTGATTTTGACGGAACAAGAATAATGTCAGTAGCGATCTGTCATTGTCAACTACGTATGTGTGTGCCAATGTTCACTTGTGAAAAATCAATTATCCCCTATTTTTCTACCCGTAACGGTGGCTAACTCCCTTCGATATCCAAATATAAGGTATACCCTATCTATTAAGAAAAGAATCATCCAAATCGAAGAACCCAGTACAAAGTTATGCCTGATAGAATCGGTTAACGGACCAGAATTCAGAGGGTGGGTGATTAATACCCTTCATTTCGCTACCTTTAAAGAGGGATTCCATCTTTTAAATTCAAATGGGACCAAATTCGAAGTACACTTTATCCACTTAAAAAAGAATTATCGGAATCGGACGCCTCAGTAAAAAGTTATGCGTGATCATACATAAAAAAACATGATGGAAAAACATAAAATATACGGGTCGAATAGAGAACCTCCTTCTTTCTGGTTTCGTTGGTTAAAAAACACAGATATCATCGACCATCTTCGAATTGCCTTCGTTAATTTATGAATTTCGAAGGAAAATTCATAATCTTCAACCCAGAAAACCCCCACAAACCAATTTTGAATCGAATCGGAGCGTAAACCTATATCTCGTTCGCCATCTTAGAGCGCCATTTTGATTTTTTCTATAGCAAAAATTCCACCCCAACCCAAAAAATTTTAATCTCCACCTGGAAACCCCCAGATAATTTTGAACAATCACAAATCTCCTCCGCCATTTTGGAGCCGCCATGTTGAATTAATGAATGTTGACAAAAAATTCACAATCTCCGACCGCAGAAACCTCCACATATCAATTTTGAATCGAATCGGACCATAATCATAAAAAAACCGCCATCTTGGAGCCGCCATCTTGAATTTTTAATCTAATCTCCTTCCCGAAAACCCCCACATACCAATTTTGAATCGAATCGTACCATAATCACAGAACTCGTCATCCATCTTGGAGCCGCAGTATTGTTTTTTCTCTAACAAAAATTTCATAATGCATTGTCATCGGAATTATGAACACCAGCCAAATTTCAGCTCAATCGGATGTCGGCGAGTGCTCCAAAAATAGTTTACAAATTTTGGAACAGAAAGAATGACAGAATGACATACATACGAAGCAAGTTAAATAAAAGCTTGTAAAAAAACATCTCATATGACGTGGACACTGACACGGTGACACTATAAATGGAAATGATGGGGTCATAATGTTAGTCAAATACAAGCTTAAGAATAGCATTGTAAATACCGGAATAATCAATACTGGGGGGATGAAAACAATAAATATTCTGATCAAAATGAATGAAACAAAAATTTTTTTTTTTTGTATACGCTCCCCAAAACGGCCACTGTAGGAATAAAAAAAATCCGTGAAATTCAACTTTTACGGACTTGTCCTATGTTATGTTTTACTTATGTGTTATTCATAAAACATAACTGAACATTAACGGGTGTTTACCTATAAATAATATAAATACTGAGAAAACATTTTGCATGTTCTTTGATTTAACAATGACGATATATTATTGCCTCCGACTGAGTGAGATTGTTTACAGTATCGAGTTCAATAGTTAACCTCCTAAAATATAATTTTCTGACAATATTTTCTGGTCATCTTGTTACCATATTTTTTAAAGTACACTTTTTACGTAGTCGGGTTTTTTGATTTTTCAAATTACCTTTTTTATTTTACGCTTTTTAGTTGGGATTGTAGGACGATAATAATCTTCTAAAGTCATTATTTGAATTAACTTTTTTTACTTTGCACTTTTCAGTTAGGATTATAAAACGGTAATTTTTTTGTGGGTGATTGGCTATCATAACTAAGACGAATCTAATCTCTAACGTAATGCAATTGTTTCTGTCGCGATGCCGGAGACTGAGTTTTGCGACGTGCACTTTCTTGTCGGGCTTCTTTGGTTTTACGAGGAAGATTTGCACACAACCGACGATGTTTTCGAGCTCGTAACATTGTGAGTTATATAATACTCAGGTATACGACAAATAGATACAAACTCTCACCATGTGTACTGAATCATACACTTGCAAAGTACATGAACGATTTCACTAATAACAAATGAATATACTACAACCACAAAGTAGATGTTTTCCTTTGGTGGTATTTGAAGCAAAATGTCTAAAAGCGCAAATCATACAGAGATAACAACTATCTGAAAACAGTAATTCGAGAATGTATATCAAATATGAATCCTCAGTTTTCAAGAAACGCTGTCAACATTTCCAGGCATACCATATTTTCGATTGACATCCAGCATATCAACATCAACTGCATAATTATCCATCATAGAAATTTCCAGTAAATTATCAAATATTCAGTACATAAAAGATATATATATATATATAAGATAAAAATATTAATTAATATGTGATTGGATTGAGTTCTTTCTATTCGACAATGTATTGTAGTTCTTTGGTGTAACATCATGCAACATTTATGAAGTTCCATTAGAACTTTATTCACTTTCATGTTATGGCCAAACGCGGAATGTTCATGTTTGTTCATGTGCTCACTTATGCGGAAATTAGGAGATATATACCATATACAGAGTCCAGGTCACGCCGTATTTTCACTTGTCCAAGACAAACATCATCAGACATAGGAAACCCCATACCATCATTAGGAATGTTATTATTTCTCTGAATATTTCACCAAGGTAGGAACAGAAGGTAAATGGAAAATAAACACTAGGGAAATTACAATAAAATATGCCTGTTTCAATTTGATCTCGATTCTTAGTACGCCCAAAATATCAGATTTGGTTTGATGCCGTTCAAATGAAAACTTCTGTGGCTCTCAATGGATATTAAATCATCAATTTGGGTCACCCAGTTCATACAAAAAATATCATGTTTATCAATGATGAAATGTTTATATGTGTAATTAGATTCTGATATTCAAATATTTATTAGTGAAAAAATCAATCCATTCACTTCAATGTAATACATACCTCAGCCAAATAATCCTTATCAAGTCAAACTTGGCGTATTACCAAAGAAAAACAAGTCGCATAAAACAAACACAGATAATGTTCACTTCCAACGATTAGGAGCACTATAAAGTCATAAATTGTTTTTCACATATATTCCTTAACATTATCATCTACAATGTGGTTAAACCCAAGAATATATAAACGTATTCTTCACTTTTTGGTTTACTACCAAAGCAGAGCGAAAGGTTATTTAGGCTGAGAGCTGGTTAAAGTTTCAAGGAAGTTCGTGTCGCTTGAAATTTCCTATCAGTTATATGTCCTTGTCTGTGTTTTTTCCTTTGAAATTGTTACGATAAGACCTCAACATGCCAGAAAAAACACTTCGCTGTTTTTCAGTTTCCATAATTTAAACGAGACATAAAAAATCCTTTTTAATTTTTTTTGTTTGGAATTTTTAACCTTTGTAATCAGTTTTGTCCTGATTGAATAAGGAAAGCTCACTGTGAACTAACCCAAAACTATAATGGGTTAGCAAAGTTGGTCAAATATCCATCGGGAAGCAACTACTTCATTTGCTAATGTCATAGGGTAGGTCAGGCAAACAACAACTATTGCCTGCGATCCCAAATAAATAATCCAAATATCTTTTCTTAGGTTTTGGATTCAGGTTGACAGAGAACGATTCTTTTATACCATTTGGACGACGTTTCGTCACTAGCTGGTGACTTCTTCAGGTTTTATCATTTATTTATTCCTATATAATCTTAGCAACACAAGCGGTTACTCAACTGTGTATTACTTTCTCATTCTCGTTCATTATGATTTATAAATGAATGTTTGAATTTCGGGTTTGCTATGAATGGCAAGGGCTTTAATATGGGTGTTGTAGTAGTCGAAAACAAAAGTTAGCCAAACTCAGAAAAAAATTCAGGAAACTCTTCTAGAAAGCAAAAAGTCTGGGACACTGAGCAGCTCTCACCAAGTGCAACAAGAAAATGCGAAAGGAGAACATAGAGGCAGATGTGCAAGGGGATTACAGATCTAGAATGTCTACAGAAAGTCCTTGCGCAGTCCTTCCAATTTTTAACTCGCAGCTATCACTGATCATTACCCCCGACCATATACGACTGTAGGGGTAAGTTAGCTTGGGATTCAAAGAATTCATCTTTGATGAAGTAGCTCATTATACCGTAATACAGATTTCTTTTGATATTTCGAGACCTAATTTTGTGATAGGATGAGATTGCGTCTAACCTACTACTACAATAATAATAATAGTTTATTGTATACAAACGTAATACAGTGATGAAAATACTCATCCCAAGTGAAGATCCCTGCCATTGTACAGAGTAAACGAGCTTGCCCACGCGAGTTGCCTTGTCTGTGGGTTCTCATTTTTCCATGAACAATAAAAATAGAATAATATACAAAAATAATGATCCTTCACAGTTTATACAGTGCTTCTCAAAAGTCCCCTCCCCCCCTCTTATTTTTGGAACGATTATACATAAACAAGTGAAATTTGGAAACTGAATATTAAAGGTTGTAAACTTCCCTACTAGTGATGATAGATGACGAAATCGTCAAAGATGACGTCACAAGGCCATTGTGACCAAGCGACACCTCTTTTAAAAGGTATCGAAAAAACCTATTCAATGATATTTAAATCAGTTAATATTAAAATTCCAAATTCAAGCTCCGCCTCTGGATAGTTATCAAATAAGCTGACGTTTTTGTTGGTCTCCCTGATTCGACGTTTCTGTAATTGTCCAAGTTTTTGTACATTTAATGATTTGTGTATTGTTGATCGAACGTTTAACTGTTTTAGCAGCTTTTGGTACTTTTAATATTTTTGTACATTTTAATAATTTATTAAACTGTTGTGTGCCGAAAGTTTAAGTACTTCAAGAAGCGAAATGGTACGTGCTTCAGGTGATAAAGTAGCAGCGATCCTAATTCTTGGTGAAACTGGACAAAATAGTCATGCAGCAGAACGCATTTTTCAAGAGAGGTTGCCCGATCGCCACGTTTCGAGGACTTATTTGAGGAAGCTTCTTGGTAAGTTTGAAACAACGGGTAGTTTTGATGATGCGAAACGACCTGGCAGACCACAAATTTCTGATGAGAAAAAAATTGATATACTGGCAGAAGTAATAGTTAATCCTACTTCTTCAACAACTTACGTTGCATCTACCTGTGAAGTCAGTCGAAGTACAAAGGGGGTTGAAAAAAAAAAATTTCATCCATACAAATTAAATATGGTTCATCAACTCTCAGACGACGACCCAGACCGGAGACTAGAATTTTGTGGAAATATGGAAACTAAAATTGACCAACAGCCAGACTTTGTCAAAACAATTCGTTTTAGTGACGAAAGTACTTTCTATCCAAATGGAAATGTAAATACACAGAATGTGAGGTATTGGAGTGACGCAAATCCTCACCTGTTTCGTGAAACACATACCCAATTTCCCCAGAAGGTGAATGTTTGGGCAGGTATCCTGGGCAACCACATCGTTGGGCCTCTTTTTTCAAATACTCATTTAGCTGGTGAGGTTTATCTGGAGCTGTTGCAAAACGCAATAGAACCGTTAATCCTTGAAATTTTGGAAGATAATCCAGATAAATTCGGCAATTTGGAAATAACATTGCAACAGGATGGTGCTCCTTCCCACTATTACGGTGCAGTAAGACGATATTTGGATGAGGAGTATCGTGGTAGATGGATTGGACGACGAGGTTCAATGGAATGGCCAGCTCGATCACCGGACCTCACACCTTTGAATTTTTTTCTGTGGGGGTACCTCAAATCGCCACTGACCCTGACAATATTGACGTTTTAAAACAACGTATTGTTGCAGAATGTGAGGCTGTTTCCGCAGACACACTCGCAAAAGTACGAGAAGAGTTTAAAAATAGGATATTCCACTGTTAGGAAGTGAATGGAGGTCACTTCGAACAATTTCTTTGAGTAGATACTACTTCTAAAATCTGTAATCAATATCATACTGAATGGAATTCAAATTTCAATGTTTACTAATGAGCCATTAAAACTGCCATAAACACAAACAAAATTAGTATCATTGAATAGTTCTTTTTGATACCTTTTAAAAGAGGTGTCGCTTGCCGTAGGGTTCCGTTCAAAATTATTGGTCACAATGGCTTTGTGACGTCACCTTTGACGATTTCGTCATCTATTATCACTAGTGAGGAAGTTTACAACCTTTCATATTCAGTTTCCAAATTTCTCTTGTTTATGTATAATCGTTCCAAAAATAAGAGGAGGGGAGGGGACTTTTGAGAAGCACTGTATGAAGATATGAAAGAGAATAATATTTAGGAATACAGATGAAAATAATTCATCGATAAATAAAAGTTGATGGATGAGGCTATGATGCTTTAGGTGTAGATTGTATTCATTTTTGAGTAAATGATCAATTATTATTTTCAAGGTCAATTAGTGAATGGATTTGATTCCCAGGAGTATTATGGGTGCATTCTCGAGAGATTCAGTGACTGCCTTTGCCTACTTGAGGTAGGTGATTAGATACCCTGAAACCGATAAATATATGACAACGCTAACCAATGATTTTTTGCATTATGGGGACCCGCAATTGATTTTGTTGTCTTGTTTTATTATTTAAGATTTCTTTGTTTTGATTTCTGTAGAATATTATCCCTAATTGTTTATAAAAAAGTTGTTTTGCATCTAACACTCTATTTTCACTATATGAAAGGTCTGATTGGTAGAGTTTGGGTTAATTGAAACTTATTTCCAATAACCATTTTTGGGTTACTTCAATTTTAGTGATGTGTTCCTTCAGAGAACCGTAAGTAAGATGTGGTATAACTAAAGTTTTGTATAGCATTTCGTTTTTTTTTGTTTCCAAAATATTCTTATAAAATTTAAATTCAAAAACCAGATTCAAAAGTTTTTTGATGATGAAGTTCATATGGTTTTCCCTTTGAAATTAGAGTCAAATATAACGCCAAAATATTTCATTCTTTTCGTGCGATTTCATTCTCGAGTCACTTGTTATTGACAATTGTAAATGTAAATGTTTTTCATATGAGGAAAACGGCAGAAATTTAGCTTTATCCCAATTGATTGAGTTTTTTATTTGATAAAATGTCAAAAGATCTTTTTTTGTTTTCAGTTTCAGCTCGCCCCAATTATTCCACGTATAAAAGCATACCTGATCGTCAGCAAAACTGACCACACCCCAAGAGGAGTTGATTTTGAAGATGTCATTCACATAAATTGTAAAGAGGAGAGGTCATAACACAGTTCCTTGCGGAACGCCGTGTGTTACACCTTGAAATTTACTCACAACCGAATCGATTTCAGTGCTCTGTTTTGTTCCTCTGCAGAATAACTCTTCATTCAAAAACAAATAATTTATTATTTGTTTTTGAATCCTTGATCTGCTGGTTTTTTATTATCAATCGCTTCATATTTATTGGCACTTAAGTGAGCTTGTGCGTCCTGTGTCGATCTGCCCCTTCTGGAAAGCATACTGCCTCTGACTGATAACATTATGTTTGGCAAAATATAAAATAATACGTTTTT
>JAFIRS010004162.1:0-97923 GCA_018342105.1 Gonioctena quinquepunctata | reverse complement strand
CAAAAGATCCTACTATGGGAAAACGAAATAAGGCAGAAAATAAACAGAAATCGATGGGACAATGAAAACAAGGGTAAAAATTGAAACAAAAATGTCAAGATCTCAATTTTTTGAATTATTACTGAATACCAATCAACTAACATAAAATACCAATTGATGGTTAGATTGATAACACAATATATAATTTCTCCAATAAACCCCCTGCTCTTGTAAGATACGATTTAACTGAGCTGAGTCGGTAATTAAAAAAAAAAAAACCCTTGGAAAAGATGATTTGCCAAAAAATTGGTGTCGGAACCCCCCGGGACCCTATGCTCTTTTTACAGGTGTCTTCCTTCCAGTTAAAAGTCTGCAATAGTAATACATCTTTACGAAGGAGGTTTTGAACCCAATAACAGATCAATTTTTGCTTCGATTTTTCAAAAAATTGAAAACAAGTAAAACGAGGGGAAGGGTTTTTTTGGAAAAATTTTGGTTGTGAACAAAAATGGTTCCAAAAAAAAAAAGCACTACCGATGCTGTTAAGGACTTTCAAAAAATATACATTACAAAAATGAAATGCTGCAACAGTTTTTCCCTGACCATCAAGGGGCCTGATTATGAGTCATGAAATTCTGCTGGAATTTTTTTATTATGGCTGGAATGTTCAGATCATCCCTTCGACCAAAAAATATCAGCTCTGAGAAAAAAACAATTGTACGTATGGGGCCCCCCGGGGTTTGGGTTTTTGGGTCCTACCCTTTTTTTTGCTGATGTAAACGTTTTGGCTTTGGATATATCTGGAAGGTTAAATGTTTAGATGCACTACTGTATCTTGACACAATGAAGAGGGCCCTTGGTCCAATCCATTCCAATAGATATAAAACATAAAAATGTGGTGTGATGCGAATATCTGACACTGAATATTTCAAAAAAAAACTCAATAACATTAAAATGATCGGGTAACTTTGGGATTCAACGTTACAAAATTCCTAGGCATACACATTGACGTACTTTGAAATTTGAGTCTCATATAACATTTTAAAAAAACTATCATCAGGTTTTTATGTCATCTTTTAATCTCCCGGAACTGGCCCATAACTGATAGACTCATTTAGGTTGGAATTCCATTCTGGGGAAATTCTGTTTGCCGCAAAGTATATTCGTGTTACAGAAATGAGCTCTGGACTTATATTCAAAGGAAATTGCAGAATCGGCCCGATTTTTCCAAACCAAAATACTAAAGCTAGTGGAAATCTTAATTTAGAGACTACTTTTTCTATTAATTTGAATACAGAAAGGGTTTACTATCTCCAATGTCTACTCCAGGAAAAATTTCCTCCTAATTCCTACTTCTTCCCTGAGAGACAATTCTGATTTCAAGTAAACGGTTTTCCAATCATTTCACAAGGAAACTACAAGAAAACGATAGGGAAGCATTTCAAAGGAATTTTAAAAGAAACTTCTCAAGGAAATGTTTTTATACCTTAGGGGAAACTTTATATAGTTTCCCTAGTCCTTCCATTGTCTAAGATGTAAACTGTGATTTTTTTTTTTAATTTTCAACACAGGTGTTGGTCATCATATCATTATATAAGTGTGTTTCGGTTTTTAAATAGCATTAATTGATTTTGGATGTATGTTGGGTACCTATTGTTTTGATTTTGTTTTTGGACTTTGTCGACAAAAAGTAAAAATGTTAGACAATAAAATATTTATCTTTTAGTTAGTCACGACTGTAATCGCTTTTTGATTTTTAATTTAAAAAAATTATATTTCATTTATGTCTACATTCATTACTTTATTTTGAATTTCCATTATCTTCATTTGAATAGTCAATATTTTATCATTATCTTTTTGGAATCATCGTCTTTGAACAGGGGAACTCTGATCTCGCAACCTGTTTCATTGATTCCCTAGTGCAACCGATTCGGGTGGGGAATTAAAAATTTGGCTGAAATAAAGGGCATGAATTCAGTGCCGTCCCCAACCATTTTAAAATGAGTAGCGGTTTATATGCTGAGAAAAGTTTCTCCTTCTGAAAAATTGTTGGGGATTCCATTTTTTCCATCCATCATTTTCTTTTATATCGAAATCCAACAAAAAGATTATGCAAAAGTTTAAACGCCGAAATAAATTTAATACGACCGGATCCAATAAAAATATTCCTTTTTAACTTCGTCTAATTTTTGAGTTCGAATTACAAAAACCTATCGATGGACAGATGATTATTAACTATACACACATAGTTATTCATTTTCATTTTTGTTTGGCTGTATATATGATTTATTTCTCTTCGTCTGCCCAGGGGATCCGTTGGTCGTTCATGATGACGTGTCCTGCTGGTGCGGTTAGTCTTCTTCTGGTGATGATGATGGCTTGGCATTTGTATGCGTTGATCTTCCATAGGTTGCACAAGTCTTCAAGTCAAGTTTGTGTGTATATCATGATAACGGTGACTCCTTTCCATGGTCGTGGAAAGTGTCTGAGCCTGTGAACTGCGTTTATCATGCAGCTATTCCTTTCCTTGGTAGAGCTTTGAGCTATTCGGGATCTGGTCTGGGCCGGTTTAGGATGATGTCCTTGACATCTTCAGGCGTTCAAGGATGTGTTCGGTATCGTTGATGCGTCGTATCCTCATGTCTGTCTGATTGGCTAGGAGTTCCATATCTTCCTCTTCATCGATGGGGGTAATCTGTGGTTGTATCTGCACTGGCGTTCAAAAGCCGGCAAATGCTTCTGCCTTCTCGTTTTCAGTGCAGACCATGCGTCTCACGTCATGGAGTGTGGGCATGGTTTTCTTCTGCCGTTACGAAGTACTCTCTGCATTTTCCATACACAGTTGTCCTCTGTGTTCATTTCTGTCAGTCTGTTTGTCCAACGCTGCGCTTGAAGAGACTGGACCTCCTGCCCGGTTGCCTGCCTTCCTGACGCATTCTTCTCTTGTCGTCGGAGGGCTGTATTCTTTCTTTCTTCTTGAGGCCACGAACCTAATTTCCTAACCTTTGGGGTATTAGTTGGTAGTTGAACCTGGTTGCTGGTATGGTTTTGGAGCTGCGTTTCATAGTATCCTGGATGGATGGATTTTGCAGCCGTATAGTTGTTCCTTCGAGGTCGAGTTTGGTGTGGATTCGTGGGATTTCTCCCAGGGAGTCATGTATGATTCTTTGAAATCGGTTCCAGAAGATGATTTTCTTGGTAGCTGACGCCTCTGGCCCGTGTGTTCTTCTCTAGTTGTTGTGGTCTGAGGAGCTTTCGCCCAATATTTCCATGTCAGTGTTGACTGGAATATTTTGTATCAGTGCTATATCAAGGATGTCTTCCGTGGTAGGTGGGTGCAAAGGGGGCTCCTACTTCAATATCTTTGTAGTCGGCTAGTAAGGCTTCCAAGATTCGGTCCCGTTGGTTATTGTTCCTACAGTTCCAGGTTTGGGATTTCGCGTTGAAATCAACTGTGGCTACAGCTGGATGGTGGTCAGAAAATAGTGATGCTGGTCTCTTCTTTGCATGTTTCCCCTTGGTGGAACATACGTTGAAGAAATTTATAGCATTTATATGTTTCTGACTTCACTTTCGCTGCGACGGCTGCGTCCTTTGAGAGTTCTGGTTTGGCTTATCGGTTAGTATTTTCTGGAGCTGCTCCCCCACGACTACGTTGGTCTGGTCTATCCGTTCTGTTGAATCCTGGGAGATGCAAGTTCAGGTTTCAGGATGGTTCTTTTTATGGCGATAACTCCCACTTGTGTCCTGGATAGGACATAGGTTCTTCCGAGCGGTTGAGCCAATAATGTTCCAGGATTCTTTGCGGATGTTGTGCTGCCATTTGATGGTTTTCGGAGGCCTAGCGTTGTTTCTTGAGTGCTTCTGGTAGCACCAACACTGTTGTGTTGGGCTCCATTTGGGTGGGGCCTATTGTTCCTGTGATTGGGCACCGATGTTCCTGGGACCTTTCCTCTTTGGTGACGCTTTGGAAGCAGCTTGGCGTGGAAGCTGCGGGATCGTATTTGCTGTCGGCTTTGGCTTCAGATACTTGGGGCATCTTCAGAAGCTGGCTGTGTGTGTGCATGGCAGCATTTCTAGGAGTGCCCAAACCATTGGTATTTGTGACATTGGGAGATGAATCCGAGGGTCTTCTGTCGCTCGGGTTCGACTCTTACTTCCAGCCTGACGGAGGAGTCTCGATGGAATATGTGGTTCTAGTTCTTGGGCACCTTAACAAGGAACAATGGTAGTGCCAGAGCGTTTGAGGTCTCCTTAAACAGTTTCGCATCTGTGGTATTTGGTATACCTTTGACTACCGCATTTTAGTGTGTAAGTGTGGTACATGAAGTTTGGCTTTCAGAAAGATGATTTTCCCCCGATCCAGTTCCGCTGAGATGGCTTGCTAGTTGGCGGCGTTTCTGAGAATGATTGGTGTTGGTCGGGTGGGGTCACTATCTGCATGTAGACGGTCCTGGATTAGGGTGACTGTATTGTGGCCCTCTTGAGCTGCTGTGGCTTTTTGGGCTGCTTTGTCTATTTGCGCTGCCGGTATCACTGGTTCTGCTTTAGGTGTCTTGGAGATTTTTCTTTGACTTTCTTCTGTTCACAAGGGTAAACTGGACTGCATCATCAGTGTCGATGTATAACCCCATGGAAGATTCTTGGGTGGAGACTCCTGGGAGGAGAGTTCTTCTCGACTTGGACGTCTGGAGTTGGCTCCGTGGGATCTGTTTCGGAGACCGGTTCGTTGGCTGGCGATTGGACCGCTGCAGGGGTTTTCAGGGTGATTGTGGGTGCCACAGTGAAGCAATCCTTTATGACTTGGTCTTCTTTTGAAGATAACCTGTTTATAAGAAAGGTCAGTTGGGCTTTCAGCTCGCTGTTTTCTTTTCTCATGTCTTCGTAGTTTCTCTGCATGATTTCCAGGCTGGCCTGCATTGCGTCCAGCATGGTTCTCCGGTCTAGGATTCACTCTCTTCTGTTTTTACATTTTTCGCGTTTGGTGCTGTTATCGCCAGTTGTGGAGTCGGCGTATTCTTGTGTTTTGTCAACCGGCTGGTTTTTTATGTTGTTTATTCTTCGTCCGAGAACTGTTCGGTAGTATTTTACTTCACTATTCCTGCGAGGGAATTATTTTTTCCTGAAACTCTCCTGTGAAGACAGTTAGTGTTTGAAAGTGAAATGGTTATTCCCTGAAAGTTAATATTTTTCCGGAAATAGCGACAGTATGAAATGGAAAAAGTATAATCTCTCTATATGATTGATAAGAAAAGAAATAATTAATTATACACTATGGTCAGAATTTGTGAGCTGTGCATTTTTTGTAAAAACCGTTCTAATAAGAACGGTAAAACCCTCTATATGTTTTTCGAAATTGCTTCTAATCCTCTTTGTTCAAGTAGCAGGTACTCAGGCAATCTCTTGGTCATTTATGGCCATAAGCGATCTGGGATCGGGATGGCTATAATATCTCGGAGAACTTCTCGATAGAAGCTGTGTCTCGAACGACGATCGGATGAGGTAGATCCATTGGCGAGGCGGCAAGTCGTCTCATATTTATAGATTTTCGACGCACCAATCATAACTCTTAGTTAAAGGGGCATCGGTTACAGTTAACTAATCCTAATATATACAATCAATTCTACTATACAGGGTGTAACATAAGTACGTTAAAATATCAAGTGACGTATTCCTGAGACAATTTTAAGAAAAAAAGTCTATATAAACTTGTGTCTGGAAATGCTTCGTTTCGGAGATACAGGGTGTTGGAATTGAATTTTTTTGTTAGCTTTTTAAAAATAACTTTTGCAAAAAATAAGTTATCTGCACGAAATTTGGTACCCGGGTTTTTTTGACGTGGGAAATCAAAATTTCGTATTAGTTCTCATGTAACATCTAGAGGGCGCTGCGTACGCTGTCATTATTTATTTCAAATTGCCCTAACATTTTTTAAAGTAAACTTTTGGTACTTTCCGTGGAAAAACCTTATTCCCACACCTATCCCAAGTAAAAAAGGAACACTTCCTCAACAACGCTGGAGGTGATCGTTTTCGAAATATTTACAATTTTCTATATCGATGCATGTTACTTAGCTCCTAGGGCGCAAAGTGAAGTTGCTGAGAACATTACAAAAACTAAGTATGTGGTAGGTCTCGTCAAAATAAACTATTTTTTTCTTATGAAATGTTTATCGAAAAATAATTTGTTTTCGAGATACAGCCTGTTGAAATTTTTTAAAAAATGGTTGGTTTTTGTCATAAGTTATTTGCAACTGCAGTTATTTTCATCAAACTTTAAACACAGACTTCTTTCAAACTGAGCATTATCAAACTGCTTAATTAATCCAAATTAAAAAAAATTGTCAGGTTTAATTATTCAATTAGAAAGTGCTACATTTCGGAGTTTGTAAAAAAACAATTCGGAGAAGTACTATGTTATTTATTAGGCAATTAAACATATAAAAATTGAACAAAACAACTATTACAACAACTGTTCAAAGTGACGACCCCTAACAGCAATACAAGCTTCTGCTCTCCTCATCAAAGAATTCCGCACCCGTTGAAAAATGCCGGGAGTGTTTCTTATCGTTTCGCAGCAAGCTATGATGCGATCCCTCAACATTTCCCTGTTTTCAATGGGGCTAGCATAAACTAGTGATTTTAGCTGTCCCCAAAAAAATAATTGACGGGATTGAGGTCCAGTGACCTCGGGGGCCAATGCTGAGTGCCTCCCCTTCCTATCCATCGTTGGGTATATGCTACGTCTAAGAAATTTCTTGCTATCAGACTAAAATGAGCAGGGGCTCCATCGTGCATAAACCAAGAGTAATTTCGGAAACCAATGGGAACATCTTCCATAAGCTGGGGAAGCTCGTGTTCCGAAAAATTTTGGTGAACATTTCCATTCAAACGTAAGGGGAGAAAATAGGGCCTAATTAAATAATACCCAATTTCGACTACCCATACATTAAAAGAGAATGTGTCTTAGAAATGAGTTTGCATTATCGCATGTGGGTTATCTTCCGCCCAGATGTGGTTGTTATGGAAGTTCATGATACCATTTCTTGAAAAATTAGCCTCATCTGTGAAGAGGATTTTCGATAAAATTTCGGAATGTTGTTGGGCTTTTCTTTGAAGCCATTGAGCAAATTCGATACGTGGTTGAAGATCAGCCTGGACACGCTGAATATGATAAGGATATTATTGCTGTTCCTTTGAAATTATGTAAACGGCCATGTGACTCACATTTGAAGTTTGATTAATTTTTCTTGTACTTGTCTCTGGATGTTCACTAATTTCTTCGAGAACCGCCTCCTCCAATTCCACAGTTCTTGTAGTCCATGGCCGTCCTACTGCAGAATTCCTTTCAAAGCTTCCACATTCGGAAAGTCGCCGGAAAAGATTCGCAAATGTCGCTGCACAAGGAGTGACGCGTTGGGGATACCTTTTCTGATAGATGCGTCTGGCCTCGGTTGAATTTAAGTCAGCCAAGCCGTATGCAAAAACCATATCAGCCATTTCAGCATTCGTAAAGTCGGGCATGGTACCAAAAAATCACTTTATAAACTCCGAACTGTGAATAGTTGAAAATGTGATAGCGAACTTCTATTCTTATAAACGAACGTTCATAGCCTACTCGATTTAATTAACTTAATTTGCAAGCGGAGAGTGACAAAAATTATTGAAATCAAATTTGGCTGTACTGATTAAGCAGTTTGATAATGCTCAGTTTAGAAGGAGTCTGTCCGGGTATACTGCGTATAAAGTTTGATGAAAATAACTAAAATTGCAAAAAACTTATGAAAAATTTCAACAATCTGTATCTCGAAAATAAATTATTTTTCGATAAACATTTCATCAGAAAAAAGTAGTTTATTTTGACGAGACCTACCACATACTTGGTTTTTGTAATGTTCTCAGCAACTTCACTTAGCGCCCTAGGAGCTAAGTAATATGCATCGATATAGAAAATTGTAAATATCTCGAAAACGATCACCTCCAGCGTTATTGAGAAAGTGTACCTTTTTTACTTGGAAAAGGTGTGGGAATAAGGTTTCTTCATGAAAAGTACCAAAAGTTTACTGTCAAAAATGTTAGGGTAATTTGAAATAAATAATGACAGCGTACGCAGCGCCCTCTAGATGTTACATGAAAATTAATACAAAATTATGATTTCCCACGTAAAAAAAACCCCGGGTACCAAATTTCGTGCAAATAACTTATTTTTCGCAAAAGTTATTTTTAAAAAGCGAACAAATAAAATCAATTTCAACACCCTGTATCTCCGAAACGAAGCCTTTCCGGACACAAGTTTATAGACTTTTTTTCTTAAAATTGTCTAAGGAATACGTCACTTGAATATTTTAACGTACTTATGTTACACCCTGTATACAATGCAGTGTTCAATGCTTGATATATTTCTTCTTTGTTCCTTTTGATAGGGACACAGAAGCCATCCCTGCTGGTGGTGGCAGAATAGGAAGGAATATGTTAGGATGTGGTTTTAAAAATCGATTTTTGCTCGTTTCCTGCAATTTACGAGCACTCTGGGCTGATTATTTTGAAATAATTGAGATGAGTAGGACTTTGGCTATTGATATTTATTTTTATTTCCGAGAAAATGAAAAACGCAAAAAACCCGGTTTAGACAATTGAAATTGGGAAAATTGACAAAAAGAAAATTTTCTGATATCTACTTGATATGTATTTATTGAATTTTGTTGCTATATATGGTGTCAATGTATTCTTTAGACAAGCCATGGTTTCGAGAGTTTTGGCAGGGATTCAAGAATTGAAAATATTTCATACTCTCCCATCACTTTTCACCAGAAACGACCACAAATTGAGAATTTCAAATGAAACACCCACATATTGTTTTGAAAAATTGCTACAATTGATTTTTCAGAAGCATTTTTATTTTTGAATCTAGAGTGCGTTGGACATGGATGATGGTTAAAAAATATATGACAGTTTTTTCCGTATAGTTGAGAGTTTTGATATTTCCAAATTCACTAATTATAAAAATTATTTTAGACACACATTCCCTAGATTCAAATTTTCCTAATCCTAATACACTTATTATTTATCGAAAAATTATGAGGAAATTAAGGTATATCGCTCATCAAGTATGCTGTGGATACACAATTGAACGAAACCAGATTCACTACTTCAATTTTACGAAAAGTATAATTATTTTGCAAAAAAATAGTTTGCAAGTAAGTCAAACATTTCCAAGGAAAGTATTATCCGTAAATTTCAATTGTTCTATTATGATAAAATTACAGATCTTTCTCATAAAACAATAGCAGGAACGGATATAAAGCTTTATTTGACTTGAAATAATTTATTTTTACAAAGGGTTAAACAAAGGCGACCTCCTACTGCCTCTCCACTGGGGCATTTACCCATTTTATCCTTGAGATACAGAATTAAATATCTGGACAAATGCACACTTAGCAGTTCCAACGGATCTCGAACCTACTAATTGTGGCTGGATACATCAACAAGCCATGTATGAATTTAAATGGTGTCCCCCAATTACCGATAATAGTTGAAGATGTTATACTAAATAAGGAAGAATCTGTAGGTAAAGTATTACATATAATAATAATAATAATAATAATAACGTTTATTGAACAAGGCTCACAAGAAAATGTTCCTATGTTTACAATTTAACGTTGGAATATATTCGCGAGTGACGAGCACTTATAAGGATAACACAGTTTGTGTGGATAAAAAAAAAATATATATAAATGTAAATGTTTCAGTTTTATGATAACATAAGTATAAGGTACAAGCTATATAAAATAAAGAGTAGAAAATAAAAGACAATATATAAATATAAATTAAAATAAAATATAATATATATATATATATATATATATAAATATATATATATATATATATATATATATATATATATATATATGAAAGAGTGTAATATCGAGGGGACTGTTAAAAACAAGATGGAAGGAATTCAATGGACATGCCCTCAGAGAAAAGTGCTAACCGTAGACACGTGTTTCGGGCTCTCGGCCCTCATCAGTACGGTGGAGAAGTGCAAGGATCAACAACACTTGGTAGAAAACGACAAATCAACGGAGTCAATAAACAGAAGCCAGCCGCTCATTTGTGATTTCGGTCAGCAGACCCTGAATTCCAGGGCAACAACCAACGTCACCACGGAGGCAGCTATAGCTACCTGCGTGACATCCAAGATCCAGGAATATAGAATATGAAAGAGTGTAATATCGAGGGGACTGTTAAACGACAAGATGGAAGGAATTCAATGGACATGCCCTCAGAGAAAAGTGCTAACCGTGACACGTGTTTCGGGCTCTCGGCCTCATCAGTACGTGGGAAGTGCAGGATCAACAACACTTGGTAGAAACGACAAATCAACGGAGTCAATAAACAGAAGCCAGCCGCTCATTTGTGATTTCGGTCAGCAGACCCTGAATTCCAGGGCAACAACCAACGTCACCACGGAGGCAGCTATAGCTACCTGCGTGACATCCGAGTCCAGGAATATAAATATGAAAGAGTGTAATATCGAGGGGACTGTTAAAAACAAGATGGAAGGAATTCAATGGACATGCCCTCAGAGAAAAGTGCTAACCGTAGACACGTGTTTCGGGCTCTCGGCCCTCATCAGTACGGTAGCTATAGCTGCCTCCGTGGTGACGTTGGTTGTTGCCCTGGAATTCAGGGTCTGCTGACCGAAATCACAAATGAGCGGCTGGCTTCTGTTTATTGACTCCGTTGATTTGTCGTTTTCTACCAAGTGTTGTTGATCCTTCCACTTCTCCACCGACTGAGCCGAAGCCGAAACACGTGCTCGTTGCACTTTTCTCTGAGGGACGTCCATTGAATTCCTTCCATCTTGTTTTAACGTCCCCGATATTACTCTTTCATATTATATTCCTGGACTCGGATGTCACGCAGGTAGCTATAGCTCCTCGTGGTACGTTGGTGCCAATTCAGGGTCTGCTGACCGAAATCACAAATGACGGCTGGCTTTGTTTATTGACTCCGTTGATTTGTCGTTTCTACCAAGTGTTGTTGATCCTTGCACTTCTCCACCGTACTGATGAGGGCCGAGAGCCCGAAACACGTGTCTACGGTTAGCACTTTTCTCTGAGGGCATGTCCATTGAATTCCTTCCATCTTATATATACATATACACAGTATAGGATATAAAATGGAAAATTAAGTTAAAAATATTAAATTTAATCTAAAATATAAAAGTATAAAAGTTTGGGATATAAATATTTTGTTTTCAGTTATTTTTAGGGTCTATAATTTTATCTATTGTTGTTTTATTTCCTGATACGAATTTTTTTAGGAGTATTTTGAATTTTTTTGTGGAATGTATATTTATAATTTCGAACGGAAGCGAGTTTATAATTTTGGGGCCTAAGTAGTTTGTCCAACAGTTTTATTCATGTGTGGAATAGAAAAGAGGGTTTTTGATCTGGTGTCGTATCTGGTGTTGTAGCGGTTTCTAGAGTGTATTTATTTTTGTATAGGTGGTTGGCAGCATTATAGAAATATATTTGTCTTGGATTGAAGAGCTTGATTTCCTGGAGTAATTTTTCCGAAGGATATGTATGTGGTTTTCTTAGGATAATTTTGTAAAAACTCTTGATTATATTTTCTAGCGGAAGTAGATGGGTTTTCAGTTTTCCACCCCATGCAATTATTCCATAACTGGGGTGTGGTACTACCAAGGCATTATACAGGGTAATTTGGTCATTTTGATGGAGAAAATGTCTGAATTTATAGAATAAATAGATTAACGATCGTAATTTTTCCATGATATATTCTATATGGGTATCCCACTTCAAGTGGCTGTCAATATGAATACCTAAGTATTTTACGCTCGTGGCTGAATTTATCTCGATAGTTTTGTGATCGTCTACAATTTGTAGTTTTTTAAAATATGGTAAGTTTTTTTTATATGAGCTGAAAGGTATGAAAAACGTTTTTACAAAATGTATGGTGAGTAATTGATTTTTGAACCATTTTTCAATTTGAAGAAAATCTTTTTCAACTTTAATTTTAATCTTGTTCCAATCCACATTGACCGACGATACGGAATAGCAAGGGACCCAGAACGGTTCCCTGAACCCTGAACCGTATTTTAAAGTTCCTGGAGTACTGAAGGTTCCATTTATGTTCACGATTTGTATTCGGTTTTCTAGATAGTTCCGAAATAGATCTAGTTGTAAACCCCGTACTCCAATATCCTCTAAGGATTTGATTAGAAGCGAAAAACTCACTGTATCGAAAGCCTTCGCTAGGTCTAGAAATACGGCTGGCGATGGTTTCTGGTCATCCAGGTCACAATAGATTTTTTCCATCAGTCGTGCTATTGGTCTTGGGTTGAGATACCTTCTTGAAATCCATATTGCTATTCAGATATGATTTTTTTTTTTTAGATATTACCAGACTCTTTGTTTAATGATTTTCTCGAATATTTTGGCAAAACTGGATATTAAGGATATAGGTCGGTAGTTTGTTGTAGCTAAGTTATCACCTTTTTTGTATATTGGTTTTACCACTGAGATTGACGAGACTTCTCCAGTATCGATTATAAGATTAATGAGAGATGTCAGTGGTTCTGCAATGAAATGTAAAATTTGTTTTAGTGTTTCTGCCTTAATATTATCATAACCGGTTGCTTTCTTATTTTTTAGATCTTTAATCACTTCTTTTATTTCTTTTTCATTTGTGTGTGAGAGATAGACAGAATGTGTTACGCGTTTCCTTGGCGTTTTATAATTTACATCTGGAGTTATCTTTTTTGCGAGGTTTTCGCCCATGTTAATGAAGTTCTCATTGAATTCTTTTGATACATCAAGTGGGTTTGTTATAAGTTCGTTTTTGTTGTTTTTTATCATAGTAATAGTCGTTTTGTTAGAAGATTTTGACTGCAATGTATTTATTGCTTTCCAAATGCCAAGTTGATTATTTTTATTATCGATTATTAGTTTCCTGTAATATTCAGCTTTTCTTATTTGGATGAGTTTTCGAATTCTCTTGTATCTATTATATTCTAGCTTAAGTTCTAGATTATTTGGGTTCAATTTTGTCAATGAGAATAATTTATTTTGGTGGTTAATTGATTTTACGGTTCCAGGTGTTATCCATTGTTTTCTTTTTTGTGTATCATTTGGTATTCGGTACATGATACATTACTTTCGTTTTTTTAAAACGTTAATTTATGTTTCAGATGATGAAACATATATTAATTATTCCAACGACGAGGATGAAGATGATCAGTCAGATAATAATGTTGATAAAAATCAGATTTCTCAGTTAATAAATGAAAAAACCGTCAACACAAGATTGTAATTAATGTATTTAGTATCTGTTATTTATACTCATCCTCCGTTTTGTCTACTCGTAATTGATTCATAATTCACACTGCATAAAAAAACGTTTTGCCGCTTCAGCGATATTATCATTTTGTAACTACTTGGCCATCATTTTGCCTTCTAGCAAATTATGTACAGCTTTCTTAAGCCGTGAATAATTTAAAAACAGAATCGCCAGAACTCACATTGTCATTAAAATTTTAACAATGTTACAACTTTACCGACTTCTGGGAACGTTTAATCCCCGACCTAAACTTCTTGCAATAATTTTACGCAATTTCTACAGTTGAAATCTATAACTACACAAAAGTTTAGGGCTGTCCTCAAATATTTTATTTTTATAAAAAATTAACCCGTTTGACCAAATTCAAATTGAATTCAAATTATATATAAAATATATTTATTATCTACTCAGTACGGTATTTCAATGGTAAAATGGGAAAATCTCCCTGTGAACAGGCAGCGGGAGGTCGCCTCGCGATGTTTTGCTATATATATTTTAAAACTTACCAGTGTAGTTGATTTTTTAAATAAAAAAAATGGAAACAATAAAAAAAGTTTCTTTCTTATTTCAAATTATTATGTGTACGAAGAAAACGTGTGTTTTTCCCCTTTTAACAGGGTATTGTTACTTTTGCTGTAATTGAATGTTCTCTTCATTGGTGAAAAGCAATGCTTATTTTTAACCTCAAATTTCAGTTTCTGAAGAAGAGCCAATAAAGACTCGAAAGTTCGAATAGAAACAGGAGATACGCGTTACTTCAGCCGTATTGACTGCATACCCGAATATTACCTCGTCCGACCTTCACACATCTGTTTATACAGGGTGTTTCATAATTGAATGCTGATCCTGAAAAGCGATCATCTTTGGATGATTTTAAAAAAAAATCTGCATATGTCCGCAACCGCTTAATTTCTGAGATACAGGATGTTGAAATTCAACAAAAAAATCAGTTCTTCCCCAATATCTCTGAAACCGCTTTGGATTTTATTTTCAATTTTAATACATGCAAAGTACGCATAAAAATAATTTTTTTCCATGATATAGGATTTCTTAATTTTCCTCAGTGGCGTCCCTGTTAATATGCCCTGTCATATATTTAATCAAAATAATGATACCCCACTGCTTTTTTGCCAAATAAATATTATTTTTGTAATTGTACTCTATCTTCTCATAAAAATGGTCTCATGCCTTTTTTTTCGTCCGGCGAACAGTTTTTGAGTTGGAAAATAAAATGCATTAATTTGCTTGTCCCTATGCGAAATCAGCCGTTGAAGAGTAACTAGTAGGATTATCTTGTGAGCTAGGAACATCTAGTATGCTGAGAACACATTTCGTTGCTTTCGACATTAACAATTTTGACACTTCTTTAGCTAGATTCGTGATATTATTTACGTTATAAAAACTTGTTTGATAAAAAAACATGGTGAATTTTACAAATACCGAATTAGCAGACATGCATGACTTTTATGGGCTTGCTGACGAAAACGCATATGAAGCCAGGCGACTGTATCAAGAGCACTTCCCTATTAGAATGGTTCCTGATCCTCGAACGATTTCAAGCACCCACAGAAGGTTAAGTGAAACAGGAAGTTTTGAGCCAAATCATCACTTGAAAGGAACACATTGGACTGCAGAAACTCCAGCAATTGAGATAGCTGTTTCAAATTCAGTTGACGAGAATTCTGGAATAAGTACGAGGCAAGTTGGCAATAATTTGAATATCGCCCATATTCTAGTATGGAGGATTCTTCATGATAATTTATTATATCCCTATCACATTCAACGGGTTCAGGCTCTACTTCCTCGAAATTTTCCATTGGGAGTGAATTTCTGCCAATAGTTTCTACAAAAAATTACCGAAAATCCTTTGTTTGACAGGGAAATTTTATTCACGGTGAAGCTAAAAACAGGAACAGAAATTCAATTCAATCGTGGAATCTCATCACCAGGAGCAGTTCTCATTAAATGTCTGGGCTGGAATTATTGGAGATTACCTAATTGGACCTTTTTTTTACCACGCAGATTGAATGGACATAATTATCGCCGATTTCTTGAAGATAATTTGATAATTCTGTTGGAAGACGTTCCTATCTTAATGCGAAATCGCATGTGGTTTATGCACGATGGTGCACCTGCTCATTTTAGTGCTCTGGCACGCGAATATTTAAACCCAAACTTTCATAATCGCTGGATAGGTCGTGGGGGAACAGAGTCATGGCCAGCTAGATCCCCAGACTCAAACAGTCTTGATTATTTTCTCTGGGGATACCTTAAGACTCCGGTGTGCAGTCAACCAATTCTAACTGAGGAAGAATTGCGAAACCGGCGTAATAGTTTCCTGTGAAGCAATAAGGAATACTCCAGGAATTTTCCAAAGAGTACGCGTGTCAATGACAAGGAGGGCTGAAGCGTGCATACTTGCAGGAGGTGGACATTTTAAACAGTTAATTTGATTTTGGTATTTTTTGTTCATAATAGTTATGTTTTTAAAAATAAAAAATATATTTTCATGCGTACTCATTACAAAAACTGAATAATATTTACCATAAAATCATAAAAATCTTGCCGGACATGCAATTGAATATATTTTATTATCTAAATCGAAAACCGTCCGCCGGACGAAAAAAATGCAGAGGACCATTTTTATGGAAAGATAGACAACAATTACAAAAATGATATTAATTTGGAAAAAACACAGTGGCGTATCATTATTTTGATCAAAAATATGACAGGGCATGATAACAGGGACGCCACTGTTGAAAATTAAGAAATCCTTTTTCATAGAAAAAATGTATTTTCATGCGTACTTTGCATGTAACAAAATTGAAAAAAAAGCCAAAGTGGTTTCAAAGATATTGGGGAAGAAATTATTTTTTTGTTAAATTTCAACATCTTGTATCTCAGAAATAAAGTGGTAGCGGACCGATGTTCATATGATTTTTTTTTAAATCATACAAGAATTATCGCTTTCTAGGCTCAGCATTCAATTATGAAACACCCTGTATATATATATATATATATATATATATATATATGTATATATATATATATATATATACAGGGTGTCCGGTAAACCTTGTGCAATATTGTCACTGGTGATAGACCAGGTCATGACTGATCAGAATATCAAAATTTCACCTCCGTAAAAATCTCACCGTTTTCGAGATAATGGGAAAATTATTTTTGGAGGGAGTGATATTTCCATTGAATTAGAGTGGTGTGTGTGGTTTTATTCTAGGCTTCCATCAACTTTTATACTTTCGCCCAAAAAGTGTTTTGTTTTGATTTTATCAAGACGAAAAGTGGAAATGATTATTAATAATAACGAATAAATTGCTTGATAGCATTGAAGAGTATGTTCACAAGATGAACTTCTTATGTAATCAGCCTAATAAAATTTATATCGAAATTAAATGGTCGATTATTCGACATGGCACCGATTAATACACGAATTCTTGTAATAAATGTCGCAATTGTCCAACATCCACATTCCAACGATGTTTCAGAGATCGACAGATATATTGCTAAACATGATTTTTTGCGCATCTTACTTTTGTCCTGTACCAGACTTTTTTTCCCCTTTTTGTTTTTATTGTGTATTGAAGATAAAAAATATAGGTACTCATTTTCATCCGGCAGTATTTATTTCACCATCATGCCGTACACACGTTATACTCCCACAGAAGGCCAATACCGTTTTGCTGGAACGAGCCCTACTGTACCGCATGGTACACACATGGGCTTGTGCGGTAAAACCGCGGCCATGACAGGGGGGGTTTCAGTAAAACCTCTATTAACTGAAACATACTTTCGGGAAGAAAGGCTTATTTGAAAGAATAATTTTTAGTGGCTATTGTGAAGTTCACTTCTCCATTCTCTGAATTATTTATTTGACATCAACTAAATTGTATGCAGTATTTCACATGATGAAATATTTCATTTCAAAGATAATTTGGTTTTATTGTTTGATTATCATTTCAAGAGAATGGGTAGGTATAATGAAGACTGAATAACAATCACAATTCACTTCTCCCTTGCAGTTTTTAAGTTGAAGTAAAAAACAATTTCCAAGTATTTGGTGACTAAAAAATATTTTGGCACAAAGTAAAAATATTGGGGGATTTAAATGTGAATGCTATGAATATAGCGTGTCGCCCCAAGAAGTATGAAATGTATCCTTGATAAAAGTTTATGCCTATCGAGAAACCTGTAATGGGCTATCGAAAAGAAATGTTAAGTTTGTTGGTTTGTTGTTGGTAAAGAAAATCGTTTTTTTTAAAAGAGTCATCAAGAAACTTTGCTCGAGAGGGCGGTAGTGCGAAACTAATATCCGTGGGATTATTCCTGAATGCCTCTAAGGTCGTATCCTTTCTTGTCATAGCTTTCGATATTGGAACTCGGAGTTGTCTGTAGACGAGTCGCGTACCTGGCAAGGTGTTGCACCTGGTAGAGCTGTTTCCATGCTGCAATCTATTGAGACTCAGCCCTTAGCTTGGAGATTCGTCTTGTCGGTTAGACAAGACTCCTAAATTCATTACAAACGCGCGCGCACTCATAAAAAACCACTGGGAATGGTTATCCAATGGACAACTCAGATTTAGAATATCAGAGGTACTCTAATGAAGTTGATTTTTCATCAATATTCAAGTTACTGGTTCTTTTTGGTACACGCTATAAATAAAAAAAAGATTTAACATAATTTATTGATGTGAAAAAAAGTATAATTTTTGATAGCTTCTTCCTATTTAGTTCTTTCCTTACATGTTCTGCTTGCAACCAAGCAACACTATGGTAACGTATTTCACCGTAAATTTGTATAATAAATTTTATTAATTTAATTTTGTGGTACCTACATCTTGTATATAGCTATATCAAAAACATGCTCATTTAATTTAGAAAACAATGTTTTTATCTTCGAAGAGAGTTCCCGTAATACAAAAAGATCCATTTTTGTTTCTGCCATTATTTGCTTGATTTTTCTCTCTGTAAACATACAACACTTCACAACATCTGCAGAAGTTTTGATTAATTTAGAAAAAGAGGCAGTTCTGTATTTTCTATGTAATAATTTGAAGTAATCAAGATCTACACTAGCTTTTCTTTCTACTTCCAGTACGGAAAGGCACACCTTACACTTCATTACTTTTTTATGCTCTTCACTACACAACCTGCAATGTATTAACATTTTCTGTGAAGTTGGATAATGTAGGAAGGAATTCAATCTTCCTTGAAATTCTTCATTGTCAATAATCATATCATCAAATCTAAATTATATTTTTTAATTAATGGCATTTCATGCAGTGTTATTTCAGGTTGGATTTCTTCTGAAAAGTTGTTAAAATGGAAGTATTGTCCTAAGTAAAATAATTTCCATAAACATTTTCTATATCGTAATGCAACATCAGCCTCAGTGTAATAAAACTGAAATGTTGTTGGGTTATTATTCCAACCATTTCTTTCCCTGAAAAGTTGATCATTATTATTGTAAAATACATCAGTACTTGGAATGTTGAGTTAACATGTAACTAAACATGTTAATGTTTGTCAATGTAGTCTTCACACATTCCAATAATTGAATTTATTGTAATGGAGAAATCCAAAATTAAAGTCCTGTTTTTTAAAAAAAGGAAGTGGTTTACCATCAGTATGTTTAAGACTTTTCAAGTATCCTAAAGAATTTTCAAAAATGGATTCCTGAAATCTTTAGTGTCTTCCTTTATTGGAACCTTGTAATTTGCCAATGGATATCTAGAATTCATTAGAACAAATATCCTATCAAGGACACAAATTAATAACAAACGCAAGACCGGCTCTGAATAAAAATGTCGTCACACTAAATAACAGGTATTGATGTAAACAGCGTTGCCAAATGAGTTTGTAGGAAATCATGATTCTTATTACGATTCCATCACGTTGTTACGTGCTCCACTTAACTTGTATATTATCTTCTGAATACATATAACAAAAGAACTCAAGGATCCTGAGTAATCGATAGTCGAGTAGCATCGGATTTTTTTATGGGTATATAATGTAATACTTTACATCATAATGCCATTATATTAAATTATCGTACAAGTACATGAACTGGCAATGTTGTTGATGATAGGCGCATGATTACGTGTGTCCCATCTATACATGTGGTTATGAATCATATCAATTCCTTCCACTTATTTTATCCTTCTAGTTCTATGAGTTCTGTGTATACTCCCCGAGAATATGCGCGAATGCACTACATTTATGATGAATGTAGAGGTGGGCTAATGCTGCAGCTGCGCTTTATGCAGAACGATATCCGAATGCATCACATCCAAGTTCTCGTGTTTCAGAACTCTTATTTGGAAGGCAGAATTCCTGGAAATCGGGGTGGCGAACACCACGATAATGATGAAGGAGTACTGCAAGAAATTAATGAAGACCCAAGAGAAATCGAACGACGGACGGGTATTCCGAAATCTACGACACATTCCATTATAAAACGTTACCAATATCATCCAAGCATTATTTAGGAATCTTCATGCAAACGAGATGGATATACGAATATGCATAACTTACACAGCTATAGCCTAGAAAATCCAAATTCAATGAGAGAGGACAGATCACAACAACAGTTCAAGATAAACTTATGGACGGGAATTTTAAATGACGAAGTAATCGGCCCTTACGAGTTGCCACAAACTTTGAATGGCAACATTTATCTGAATTTCTTGCAAAATGAACTGCGCCCTCTTTTAGAAAATGTACCTTTAGTACTGAGACAAACAATGTGGCTTCAAAATGATGGCTGCCCGGCGCATTATGACGTACGAGTTCGGCAATATTTGAATCGAATGAATCGATGGATAGGACGCCGTGGCCCAATCCTGTGGCCGCTCAGGTCACCTGACTTAAATCCATTGGATTTTTTCTACTGGGGCAATTTGAAAGAACTAGTTTACGCCACACCTATAACTGACGTGGAACAATTGAGACGGCGTATTCACACTCCCGCTCAGAGATTCGCTGATTCGGGGGGTATAACGCATTTGAAAAGGTCCTTCTTGAGAAGATGTCGTATCTGCGTAAGATCGGATGGGAAACAATTCGAACATTTATTGTAATATTATTCAGTGCGATGCCGACTAATCGATATTGTGGTTTCATTGTATGTTAATTAAAGAAAACGTTCAATTAGTATTTACTTTTTTACATTTCATTGAATGCTTCTAAGCAATTGATTCGTTATTACTCATAATTATTTCATCATTTCATCTTGATAAGATAAAACAAAAAAAACACATTATCGACAAAGTCGTAAGAGTTGATTTTAGTTCAGAATAACACCACACTTTAATATAATCGGAATACCACTCCTTCCAAAAATAATTATAACAAGTTATATAACATTTTGGAGTCTGGACAAAATGCTCAATTTCTTGTGATACATTTTCACCTCCACACGATTATAGTTTCTTCAGACAATAATGTCAAAGTTGTTAACAAAAAATTGGTGGAAATTAAATCTGGCATTTTACCCCCTTTTCTCGAAAAATTCTATCAATTCCATGACCTGGTCTATCACCAGTGCCAATATTGTACAAGGTCTACCCGGACACCCTATATATATATATATATATATATATATGTATATATATATATGTATATATATATATATATATTATATATATATATATATATATATGTATATATATAAAAACTGAAGTTTAGGAAACACAAAAAACGAATTTTATGTTTTCCTTGAGGTTGCAGTCAATTGACTGCAACCTCAAAGAAAACATTAAATTGTTTTTTTAACCGACGGAACCAAAAAGGAGGAGGTTCTCTATTCGACGCGTATATTTTTTTATTATTTTTTTATGTATGATCACAACTTTTTACAGAGCGGTTCGATTCCGATGATTCTTTTTTCAATGAATAGGGTGTACTTCGAAGGTGGTCCCATTCCAATTTGAACATCAAAATCCATCTCTAAGGGTAGCAAACTGAAGGTATTGTCGTTCACCCTCTGAATTCTGGTCCGTTAACCGATTCTATCAGGCATAACTTTGTAGTGGGTTTTCCGATTTGTTTATTAGAAAGGGTATACCTCATAGTTGATTATATTCCAATTTGAAATGGAATGATCCACCTCTATGGGTAGAAAAATAGGGGATGATTGATTTTTCACTTGTGAACTTTGGCACACATATGTAGTTAACATTGACAGACCCTCCTACATCCGCCAAAATGATTACATTCTATGAAAGGATAGAAGATATGAAATTAACCAACCAGAACTCTCAAAATTAATTTATATTATATAACAATAAATAGTTAAAATAGAAAATCATATTATTTGATAGTTAATAGTTGAAGTAAGCTAGGTAAGTAATTATTTTGGAAGTAATCAAAAATTAAGTAAGTAGTAATTTGTAGATTTCAGCAACAAAAAATTGAAAAATAGAAACTTTTTAACAGAAAATTAAACCGACGAAAAAATCAACCGAAAAGCTGAAAATAAAATAAACCTTCTTAGTCTAAATGATAATTGAGCTCCTAAACTAATATAAGTAACTGATTTTGAGTCGGCGCCAAACAATAAAATATATAGACTGACTAAGGCCCTTTTTCTTTATTTTCTCGGAATAAGGGCCTTAGTCAGTCTATATATTTTTTATTTCATTCGACGTTTCGACATTGTTTATGTCATCTTCAGGTAACTTTAAAATAATGTAAAACATGTAAAGGTTCAAAACATAATACGTTACATAACATCAAATACGTTTAAAAATTGAAAGAGACATTAAAAACTTACAATATAATCCAACTAATATTTTTTCATTTCATTTGATGTTTCATGATTGAACGTTGTTGAATGTCTCAGATTGCTGATATCGGTTTTGTTTTATCTGTTATCGTTTTTTTTTTAATAAAATACATTGGAGTGTTCGACATATTCAGTTATAGTACGAGGGCTCTATAGCTATAATTCATGCAAGACTTTTCTGTGTAGAGATGTAAAGATCAGTTTACTATTATTTTTTTTTTTAATAAATTTATTGTTGTGGAGTGAGTGTTTAAAATAAGTTATTGTAGATTTGATTGAGATTTTTTATGTCGTTTCTATTGTTAATATGTTTGTATTTTTTTATATGAATCATTTCGAGGAAATTTCTAATTTTTGGATTTTTTTCTTTTGTCAAAATTTCAACCTTGTCAAAATCGAATTATGTTGGTTTTCCTTTGTGTGTTTAGACAATGCTGTGATGTCCGTTTTTGAGTATTTGTGGGCTTGAATTCGTTTCTGCAGGTATGGTTTGGATTGACCTATATATGTACTTTCGCAATCTTTACATGGTATTTTACATACGGTGTGGTTTTGTTTATTTTTTGGAATTTCAGGTTTTAATTTTGAGTATAAAATGTTATTTGTATTTTGTAATCGATGTGCTATTGTTATGTTGTATTTTTCTACCGTTTTGTTGATTTTATTGGATAATTTTTGTACGTATGGTAAGGGTATATATTTTGTTGTTTTTTTTTGTTCTATTGTTATCATTATAAATAGCATGTATCCTTTTTTTGATCGTTTTTTCCACGAAGTCATCTGGATAGTTATTTTCTTTTAGGATATTTTTTATTTTTTCCAAATTACTTTTTCTGAACTTTGGATGAGCCAGTTTTATGGCTCGGTCAGTTAAGTTCTGAATAACATTTTTTTTAAAGCCAAGTGGTGCGTTTGACAAGTAGTTTGTGTAGCGATGTGATGAGTTGGGTTTAGTGAACCAGTTTGTGAAAAATTTCCCAAATTGTCGTATATTATAGATGTATCAAGAAAGTTTATTTGTTGGTTGGTTTCTTTTTCTACTGTAAATTTTAATCTGGGGTGATAGTTGTTAAATTTTTCTAGAATTTCATCTAGTTTGTCATTAGGTATACAAGTTAGGCAATCATCTACATATCTTTTGAAGAAAACTAGTTTAAATGTAAGTGAACTGATGACTTTTTCTTCCACATACTCCATTACAAGATTTGCTATGGTTGCAGCAATTGGTGAACCCTTTGCTATTCCAAATTTTTGTGAATAATATTTGTTCTCGTATTGAAAGTATGTTGAAGTTAGACAAAGTTCAATTCCTTTCAGAAATTCTTCCAATGTTAATGTCGTGTGATTTTCAATTTCGTGCCATTTTTCTTTTATAACGTTTATTGCTAATTTTGTATCAATGTTTGTGTATAAGGATACTATGTCTAGTGAGATAATCATTTGGTTTTTTGGAATTGTTGTATTTTAAATGAATTCTACAAATTCCCAGGAGTTTTTCACGAAGTGGTAATTTTTTCCATTAACATTAGTGAGAATTTCTGAGAGAAATTTTGATAAGTTGTATGTTGCTGATTGTATATTGCTAACAATAGGGCGCAGTGGAATTCCTGTTTTGTGCAATTTGGGTAACCCGTACATTGTTGGTGGTTATATATATATATATATATATATATATATATATATATATATATATATATATATATATATATATATATATATATATATATATATATATATATATATATATATACATTTATGAAAGTTGAAGTATCCAACTAAATAAAGGATTTCATCCATCAATGAACATATCAATCGGTATGAATAAACATATATCGATCGATATGATTGAATCTATCGATCGGCTGTGGTAGTATACAAGAAGAGCGCTGAACACGCTCATTACGTGATTCACCAGTACATCTCTAGTATTGTGAAATCGGTGCCGTATTTGTGACGAACTCCATTTAAACATCTCAATGTATCCTTGATGAAATTGGTGTCGGCCTCACAGTAAATATCTTACATTCTTCAAACACACCTAAACATTTTCCCATTTCCACTCGATTTGTTGACGAATTGTGAGTTCAGCGTATAATTCATTTCACCGATGAATGACAAAAAGATCTAGGTGAATGTCTTGATTTGGCAACTGGGTCACCCTAATTATTCTGATTAATTCTTGTGCAAATGTTTCACAGATCCGATCTTAATTTTCATTAAACATGCAAGAGTTGGGAAAAGTCATTCATTCGGTAGCGTGATTCTAATTCAAAACTGCACACAAAATTATATCCATGTCACTTGTTATAAGATTAGAGCCATTATTCCGCATACGCAGCAGAATTATTATACGAACGAGAATCAGAGATTGAATTTATTTCACAGTATCATTGAGAAAAACTGAAATTCTTGAATTTGGGAGCAGAAATAATTATCATATATTAGTATTCACAACATAATATCTAAGGGATTCTACCAATCCCAAAATACTGGGTGATTCAAAAGTACTTTGACAAACTTCAGGAGGTGATTCCTCATTATATTCTAATATGAATTGACCAAATAAATATATGTCCGGAAACGCCAAGATACAGGGTGTTGAAGTTTTATTTTTATTTTCGTTTTTTTTAAATAACTTTCGATATACTGACCACAATTGAACGAAAATTGGTATTGAGAGGTTTTTTGAGGTGTCAAATTCGAACCCGTTGTTGTTATTGCTCTTACTCGTAGGGGGCGCCACATACACGTCTTTATCTTTTTCGAAGATTCATTACTTCTATCACATTTTTCAGTAGGAAAATCAATTGCTCCATCATATCTACGTGAAAAAGCTACCTTTGTTACAAGTCGCTATAAGCAACCGTTTTCTAGATATTTGGACTTGAAAATTTCAAGTCGATTATTTGATAATCGATGCGTGTTGAAGTTACTACCATTATTTTGCATTTTTCACAAGAATGCTTAGGAAATTAATTTGACGTTCAAGTAAGTAGTTTTGTTTTTTTTAGGAGGCGCCACCTATTCTATTTATTTTTACTAGTTTGATATAGTTATTTTTGTATCAAGGGTGAAAAATCTGTATTTGTTTTAATGAAATTTGCAAGACATATCAACATTTTATTTCAAGAAATTTTGAATATGTAGAATAAAATAAAATAAAGGAAACTAAATTGTATTAAAATAAATTGTTCAAAGTACCCACCTTCAGCGAAGATACAGGCATTCAGTCTTCTACTCATTGAATTTCGTACCCGATCAAAAATTATTGGTGTGTTTCTTATTGTTTCACAGGCGTCTACTATTCGGTTTCTTAGATCTTCCTCGTTCGCTACTGGAGTTTTATAAAATAGTGACTTCAAATGTCCCCAAAAATAAAAATCTAGCGGGTTCAGATCTGGGGACCTTGGTGCCCACGCCTTGTTAGGTTCTTCTACACCCCTACCGATCCATCGATTTGGATAGACAGTGTTAAGGAATTCCCTGGCTACAACGCTAAATTAGGCCGGAGCTCCATCATGTATAAACCACATGCGGATACGAATTTCTAATGGTACATTCTGAAGTAGTCCCGGCAATTCATTTTCTAAAGTCTCTGTAAGTTGCGCCATTCAGTCGGAACGGAAGAATGAAAGGACCTATCAAGTAATTATCAATTATTGCCGCCCATACATTTACAGAACATTGATACTGATAATGTCTTTCACTAACTGCGTGCGGATTTTCCAGAGCCCAAACATGGTTGTTATAAAAGTTTGTGATAGCATTTCGGAAGAAATTTGCCTCGTCCGTGAAGAGTACATATCTTAAAAATTGAGGATTTCCAGCCAATTTTTTCAAAAACCACTGACACATAGTAATGCGTTGGGGAAAGTCTCGTGGCAAAAGAGCTTATACCCTTTGAATATGTTATGGATGAAATTTTTGATCATGGATGATTCTCCAAACTGTGGACTAAGTAGAATTGAGAGCTTCAGCAATTATTCGTGTACTTGTTTCTGGATTCTCCTCGAGAGCGTTCAAAACAGCTTCTTTCAATTCTGGGGTTCGTACTGCTCGTGGTCTTTCAATAATATCAGCTGCCCTCTTAAAGCTACCTGTTTCTGCCAAACGACGGTGGAGACTGGTGAATGTTGGAGCTGAAGGCAGTACTCGATTAGGAAATCGCTCCTGGTAATAACGTCTTGCTTCGCGCGCATTACCATCCGCAAGGCCATAAACGAAATGCATATCGGCTAAATGAGCATTATTGTTTAAATAATCCATTTTTTCAAAATTAGTGTTTTAAAACTTACATAAACTTCAACAAAACATTTAACTGTCACATAATATGTAATTACCAAAACTACTTACCTAAACGTCAAATTCATATCCTAAGCATTCTTGTGAAAAATGCAAAATAATGGTAATAATTTCAACACGAATCGATTATCAAATAATCGACTTGAAATTTTCAAGTCCAAATATCTAGAAAACGGTTGCTTATAGCGACTTGTAACAAGGGCCGCTTTTTTACGTGAATATTATAGAGGAATTGATTTTTTTTACCGAAAAATGTGCTAGAAGTAGGTACGCTCAAAAAAGTTATGAATCTGCAAAAAAGAAGTGTAGGTGGCGCCCCCTACGAGTAAGAGCAATAATAACATCAGGTTCGAATTCGACACCTCAAAAAACCTCTCAATACCAATTTTCGTTTGAAAAAGGTCAGTATTTCGAAAGTTAAAAAAAAAAAAGAAAAGAAAAACAAAATTTTAAAATCTTGTATCTTGGAAACGAAGCGTTTCCGGACATATATTTATTTAAACAATTCATATTAGAATATTGTGAGGAATCACCTCCTGAAGTTTGTCAAATACTTTTGAATCACCTTGTATAATATAAAAATCTGCCGACTCCTCAGATGTAGTGACTAAGGATTTTGTGACTCAACGCAGGCGTCTCAATCTGCCTACTCCCCAGGTCTCGACACTAGTTCTCTCTAAGTTCTCAATCTGCCTACTCTTTCGAGAGAACTGAGGATGGCTTCAAAAATTGTTATAGAATTGGTTCTTCAACTATACAAAAATAAAGACAAACAAGTCCAGACATTAAACATCAAATTAGCAACAACAACAAATTAACCATCATCGGAGCTTCCTCCAACTGTAGGAGCTTTTTACCAGCACTTCTTAAGGTAAACGTAGATTTGAATTGTAATATATTTTTTTAATCTAATATGCTTCATTTTTGTTGCAGGTGTATGTACCAACTTAGCATTGGTACAGTAGCAATATACCAACACCAATTATAAATAGAGATGGTTCATAATGGAATTTAACTGACGACGTAGGGTCTCTAGTATTTTCAGATGATAAGCCAATTCCTGATTTTGTTCGAAAATCATTGAGTAATTTACCTACTATTCAGATGAAAATTGTGACAATCGAAAATGTGCTTGTGTTAAAGAATGCCTAAGATGTAACGTGTGTTAATGTCGTTCCTGTAATAACATTATTAAATATTTCGGGGCAGATACGGACGAAATTCACGAATTAAAATGCTATTAATGTAGCGTCCAAATAACGTATTTACTTTAATTCAATTAAAAATGTCTAGTAAACTTACTAATTAGATGGGTAGTTAATAACACTGATTAATATTTATAGATAGGTGTTTATATATCTACCTACCTGGATATTTGAAGTTTTTCTTTTCAAAACCACTTAGGCAGCCCTAGACGCTCTAAATTATTATTTTCGCAGGTCATATCCCAAGACTATGACAAATGGCCGACTATTATTTTTATCATAATTCTATCGAGAGTACCCACCTTGTATTTCGAGACAATGTGATGTGACCATATGAACATTAATAATCTGAATAACGCTCGAGAGCTTTAGCTCGAGGGAGTTATTCTTTGATTATTCATGTTCATATGGTCGAATTGAATTGTCTCGAAATACAGATTCATCGAGATAAATCAAAGAAAATAATAGTCTCTTTTTGTCATAGTCGAGTGATATTCAGGAAGATTATTTCGTGAACAACACAAACTCATTCGGTAAGATTCCGGTCATATTTGTCAATTTCGCTAATGTGAAAATAAGCCAATCATTCATATACGTTTATCAACATAACATAATATAGCACTGTCAGTGACGTGATCTGACAGTTGTCAAACAGCTGATGAGGGGGCAAGCAAAGCTTTTTTGTATCTTTCTTGTGAATTTTCTCCAAAAAACGAAATCCTGAAAAAATATTCTTGACATTGTTGTGATCCTTAGTTCATACTGAATTTTGTGAAATAAGTGCAGAAGTCTATAGAGGTGTTATAAACATGGATTTTCCAGTTTCAAAATACGTTGTCATCCTAATAACACACCAAAATAGTTTGGTTTTTAGATTTGATATGGGGTTCATCATGAAATTTTGTGCTGTTATGGGTTGTAGTAACCGATCCAATCAGGACGAGCACGTAAGATCTATCCGATTTCCTTCCAGGGCATAATTAGGAAGTAATTAGCAAAATTATTGGATTTTTCAATGAAAAAGTAATCTTACACTATATTAACAGATAATATGTTCACTTAATGTCAACAAAGTTTATAAAAATCACAAGAAATCTTTAACAAACACAAAAAACAATGATCTCCACACACACACACTCAAATGTTTTGTTGCTCCCGATCAGCTGATGACCGCCATGTTGTGACGTCAATTGACAGTGCTCTATTCAACTCACTTTTTACAACCACGAATGACTCATAAACAACAAGAACCAGACATACTCTTTACTTTTATTTTCTGTGATGGATTTGTTCACTAATTTCCGTAGTGGAACATAAACCAAAACGAGGCATTTTCAATTTTGAGTGAATGTTACGTCAAATTTTGACATTCACCATAGCACTCTTATACAATCGTCCTGAATAGTCTATCATATTGCATATCATGTGACTAATTTCATGACTTTTTATAGGTGGAGCCATGTGTGAATGAAATAATTAATATATTGTACAATAATATTAAAAGGAGACTATTTAAAATATTTATTGTACAACCTCTTGATATCAACAACATATGATCAATACTTATGAGGCACCGTTTAGGTCAAAACTGTCATGGCAAATATATATATATATATATATAATTGTGAGTCAATATATTTGTTAATTTACATTTCAAGCGTTACATATACATATATATATATATATATATATATATATATATATATATATATATATATATATATATAAAAATATGAACCGATGCGATTTAGTACACGATCGAGCATATGGCAACAGGGCGTAGTCATAAGTCCATGAAGTGGCTAATAGATATCAGTGGCACAGGCAGTGGTCATTGTGTTCGAGCAGAGTTTCCGTGGTTCAGTTCAGAGTTGCCAAGAGATGTCGCAACCGATGCGATTCAGTACACGATCGAGCATATGGCAACAGGGCGAAGTCATTAGTACATAAATTGGCTAATAGATAGCAGTGGCACAGGCAGTGATCGTTGTGCTTGAGCAGAGTTTCCGTGGTTCAGTTCAGAGTTTTCGAGGTTATTGGTCTAGGCGAGTTTCATGTGTATTTCAACTCAAATCATCAATAATTTATGTATTTTTGGAAACTACTGAAAACGTTTAGGGTTTTATCTTGTTGATATTTGTAATAATTGAGAGGGTATACCCAACTATTAGGGCCTTTTCATTACATTTGGTGAGTAACAAATTGAAATTGGCATCTATATGGATAAAATCTTCACCTATTATTATTGAGTAAATTTTAATATATGTTGATGGCAATTGGATTTCTGGTCGTGTTCAAAAATGAAAAAAGAATACCAGTCAAGGAACATATTTATTCATCTTTTGAATGCAAGATACATCAGTGTGCGCAGCTGAAAAAACCAAAGAATAAAAACAATTACCTACTGCAAATTTTAATTACAAGTTTTGTTATTTACTATTTAGATTTCTCTGGTCCACAACTCAAATTTCAACGAAGTCACTCTGAGCAAATCTATGCAATATGTGCTTGTTCAAAATACCAACATTTAGATATTTATTTATTTGTCTGAAAATGTTTTTCCCTGTAGCACTTTCTTGACATACCTACCTACTTACCTAATGATTCTTGATGAAGTTCGTTCACATCCAGTGACATCAATCAATCAGTGACTTCTACACTCATTCATTATAAATTCAATGTGTTCAACTGATAATTTCATTCTTCTGTCAAAACTGAAATTCCAACGATAAACTGACAAAATCATGATCTTGTATCACTGTTACTGACTACAGGCCAGTCCATAGCCCTTGCCATGATGGTGTTTCTCGAGCCATGACCAAGAGGGAATTTTGATAAATAAATTTTAAGAAAAAAATTCTATTGAGGATGCAGCTTCGCTACCTTGTATGGATTAGTAGGTAACCCATCACTCCAGAGAATGCCTGGGACGCTTAAAACGAGAGGGGTCGTCTATGTTATAATCAGTGGCTTCCGTCACGAGCGGAATCTCGTGAGCTAATGCACAATCAAATACTTTTTGATTGCGTTCTCTGATGATACTTCTGATGGAAGGTAGATTTAGGTCTTCAAGGATCCGATCGTTCCGCACGTACCACGGAGCGTTCGTTATCATCCGCAGGACTCTCATTTGCGCCCGTTTCAGGACGCCAATGCTAGACCTGCAGATTTGGCCCTAGGCGGCTGAGGCATACAAAATGACAGGCCTGAACATCATCTTGTAAATCATTACTTTGTTAATCAGGGGATATAAGGCACATACCTTTTTAACTATTTTGTCCCTAACAATGTTGACATGTCGTCTGCAAGTGAGCCGGCGGTCCATAGTAACTCCCAGGTTCTTGACCCGCTCTGACCATTCTATCTCCCTTCCAGAGCTAGTCACTCCCCTCTCTAGGTTGGTTCTCTCACGACCCATTGAAATGACAGTGTTTTATCTGGATTCAGTTTCATTTTCCACTCCAGATACCACTGCTGGAGGTCATTTACTGCATTTTGCAAATGAACGACACCCATCAAGTGGTCAGCTGCAGAGGAAAGTAAAGCCGTATCGTCAGCAAATAAGGAGATCTCCACATGTTCGCTCCTTGGTATATCTGACGTGTAAAGGGTGTATAATACAGGAGATAGAACTGCCCCCTGAGGAACGCCAGCCTCAATTTCTCTCGAATTCGAGAGCAAATTGTCGACCCTGACATGAAATGTCCCACCTAAGAGGAAATAAACTGACATGTTTTAATTGTTAATTTGAACCAATCCAATGATTACGTGAAAATCATGCACTATTGTACGATTATCGGATAATTGCACAGTACAGGGTGCCCCAAAAGTATCAATCTTGTTAAATTGAAGACAGCTCCTCTTTTGACGTACACTTGTCCAGAATATACTGTTTTTCAGCAAGGAAGTCTTGAAATTGCCTCCAAATCGAAGCTTTAGACTTTTTGGTGTTTTCTGTTGTTTTGAGCAATCTCTTCTAGCGTTGCTACTCTAAATCGCGACATATTTTACGAAATTCAAGAAAAGACGCGAGTGTTCAAAATTGTTCGTATCGCTGTATCTATTTTTCATGGAGACGTCCAGGACGAGAGGTGATTACTTTATTTTAACAATTTTTTGACATTTTTTGTGACACTGACATTTTATACTTACTTTCGAGGGTATACAATAAATTTAAATTTTTGACTACGTGCACTCTTCCTTTTTTTCAACAAAAAATTAATTCGTGCAAATTTCCCAAAAATTATAGATAATTTCCATTGCACTCGTTATATTACTATTGAGTAAACCATATTCAATCAGCTCATCAGACTAATTCTTCACGATTTAAGGCATAATATAAAAATAATCCCCAATATATCAACACGAAATTGAAAATGTATTCAGTAATCTAGCACTCAATAAATATAAAATTGCAGAAATCTATGGAAAAAATTAACCGCCGATGTACATGTACTTTAAAAAATTCTTAAAATAATTACCATAAGTATACTTTTATACTTTTCATCAACTGGTTATCAACAAAATTTGAATCAAACTGTAGACACATTTCACAAAATTTTTAAAACTAGCTCGAGGTACTTAAAAGAGATTTATTATTGAGAATAAACCTCCGAAATCGAAAACTAGGCGCCTCCACCATATGTCATAACTATGTGGCCTCATGGGCTTTAAAAGGGGTTGGTAGATGAGTATAACTTTTGTGATAATCAGATTATGAACTCAGAATCAATAGAACAAACATACAACATTCAATAACAATAAATATAAACAACAATCACTATACTTACACCTAGAACTATACAACGCTGCCAGAACGGCAGCTCACTAGTTGTGACTACATTCTTGTAATTTATTGGACTCTTTTCAAAAATAGTTATTTCAACTTCGTACTTCTAATCAGTGAATTGTCAATATCCCGATAGTGCCAGCAGCACTCTCTCATTGTCCGATGTGATTCAATCCCAAACAAATCACATTCAAACAAAATGAGTATGAACATGCTAACCCTGATCAGGAGAATATAGGTCAATCAGCTTTGGAGGGCATATTCCATATTCCTGACAATATTCAGGCTATTTAGAAAATTTTCGAATATTCTAAATTTGAAGAATGACCCATGAATATGAATACACAAGAAGTTTTGCCACTTTCTACCTACCTGAATTATCTCATTCCGACGACTCCAGTTGCATTCATGAAGTATGTATTAATAATTCTCCTCTGAAAATGGAAAACAAAACAACTGTTCTCTCCAAAGTACACAAATATCATTTTGAAAAGTAAGGTTAGGTTAGTTATAGCTATGGCACTTGGTGCCATTAAAAGTACCCAACTTTGAGGTATTTACTGATTAATCGAAGAAACTGTAATTAAACATTCTGTATAATTAATATAATGTACCAATGACTTTGCTCAGTTTCCATGTTGCTTTTGGCAGAATAATGAATATTTCTACAACTAACAAATATATTGACTCAAAATTATATATATTTGCCAAGACACTTTTGACCTAAACGGCGCCTCATAAATACTACTGTACAATATGGAATATTGAACAATTATATTGATCATCTAGAGAATGCTTTTGATCACTACTTCTTTTGTACATAAACAAAAATAAAAAATAAATATAATGGAAATGAAAAGTTGGGATGGGAGAAAAACAAATAACCCCATAGAAATTTCAGAATTTTTTTGTAAACACTTCACTGAAGTTGGACAAAAAATGGCCAAAACTTTGAAAATTGATATTGAAAAAACAAAAATAAATTATAAAAAAATGGTAACTCAATTTTTATATCGGAGACGAACGAGACGGAGGTCAAGCAAGTAATAATGGATTTGAAAAATAATAAATCTCCCGGAATAGATCACATCAGATCTGAAATTCTTAAAGATATCAAGGAAGAAATCACACTTCCATTAGCGTATATAATAAATGAGTGTATGAAAGATGGTAAATTTCCAGACAGCTTGAAAATTGCCGAAATAAAGCCTGTTTTCAAAAATGGTGATAAACTTGAAGTAACAAATTACCGGCCAATTTCATTAATATCTAGTATTGGTAAAGTTTTCGAAAAAATATTACAAAATAGGCTGAATTCATTCTTCAAAAAGTACAAAATTCTTTCTAACAAACAATATGGTTTTCGAGAAAACAGTTCAACATCTGATGCAATTGCCAGATATCAATCTGATAAACAATGCAATCGACAAAAAAACTCTATCTATCCGCATTTTCATCGATCTGGCGAAAGCATTCGATACTGTTGACCATGTTAAATTAATGTCAGTGCTTGAAAATATTGGAATCCGAGGAGTTGCTCATCAATTGTTCCAAAGTTATTTATGTGACCGAAAACAATGCGTGAATATCAATGGAACGAGGAGCAGTTATCACACAATAAAATATGACGTACCCCAAGGTACTGTTTTGGAGCCAGTTCTTTTCAACTTATATATAAATGATCTTTCTGAACAAGAACTGTGCGGAGAAGTGGTGAGTTTCGCAGATGACACTGCAATTTTTTACAGAGCACCTGACTGGACAACACTCAAAAACAACATTGAGGAGGACTTTCGGAATGTTGTAAATTTTTTTCACAATAGAATATTGACAATCAATTCCAAAAAAACTCATTTTTTGCCTTTCACGTCATACTCTTCAAACCTACCACCATATAATGAACTAAATATACAATGTGATAACGGCAACTCTTTAAAAATAGAGTCTGTTGATAAAATCAAATATCTGGGTATATACATAGACTCCCACTTGAGGTGGGAAGAGCACATTAATTATATAATAAAAAAATTGAGATTCATGTTATATAGATTTAAGAACATCTCCGACATAATAAATAATAAATATCTGAGGATATTGTACTACGCTTTGGTCGAAAGCCACATTTTCTACGGACTCATAGCATGGGGTGCCGCCTCAGCAACACTGATCAAAAACCTACAGAAAATTCAAAAGTGCATCCTCAAAATGATCTACAGAAAACCGAGGATGTATCAATCTGATAGACTCTACCAAGAAACGGCATTGATGAATGTTTACCAACTTTATGCAAAAACGATCCTTTTAAGACAGTACAAAAATAAATCGTCCCTGGTACACATTCAACACTCTTACGATACAAGATACAGAAATAAATTCGTAATACCCAGAGCAGAAAAAACAATAGGTCAAAGATGTCACACGTTTTTAGGACCGAAACTTTTCAATGAGCTGCCATCGGAATTTAAAAGAATCAATTCGTTTCAAATGTTCAAGAATAAAATTAAAACTTGGCTCTTCACCATTCCCTTGAGCACACTACAAAACTTCATATCCACAAACAGAACATGTTATAGTCTAGCACCATCCAATTCAAAATCTTAGTTGTAGTTATAATTAAAGTTTGTTATTGTTATTATTATATATATATACGTTCATGTGTGTGTGTCTATGTATGTGATTATTGTGTGTATGTATGTACTGAGTATAATTTTAATAGTTATGGGATTATAAAAGCGATGCAATAAACACAGATAGTGCACCACGCGCGGAATCGTTTCCTTGTGGTTGTCTGTGTTTATTCACCACGTCAGTGTTCACATATTTTTTGTACATAGTAATCTATTTTTTTTACTGAACCCTAATACATCACACACAAGCTATTTTAGCCTCTGTGAGTTTTTTTCTTTCACGTTTATTTTAAATCTCTATACTTCTGTTTTCATGTCTCATTTTATTGTATTTGGAAAATTTATGAAATAAAAGTTATTATATGTTTGTCCAAATATTGACATTCAGCAAATCATAAAAAACACATTTGTTTCATGTTATACATCACTTGTTATTATGATTATAATCAATTTTTTGAACCATTTTATTAGTTATTAAGTATTTATCTTGTACCTTAGTCTATGTTTGTTTGGATATTTTATTACTTTTTCAAATTATTGATTACATTCAATCTAGCTACTTGCACTCAAGCCCTACGCACAGACTTGTTCTACTGTAGGGTTTTCAATTTATTCCCTCCTCCTTTTATTGTATTTCACTTATATGTAATGTAATTCAAAAGGCGTTGTGTGAATAAAATTATTATTATTATTATTATTATATCGACACAGTTTATAATAAACTGTGATATTGATATAAGTTAAACTACTACACCCCGACCGGAACCGTCAGATCGTTGCATTCGGCAGGTTCGCTAAAGCCGAGCGCGCAAGAATATGAATTTGGCCCGTTAAAAAAAATCGTTGACTCAATACTATAAAAGTGATATGCAAATTTTTTATTCAAATTTTTTTTTTCAACTATTGGCTTTAATTTGTACACAGGATATATATATATATATATATATATATACAAATTTTCCTAAATAAACTTCTTTCTCGATAGCCTAAAATTGCGCTACTGAAAATAACAAGTTTGAGATTCTTATTATTTTAACACCTTAAAAAAAATTGGTTCACGGGAGACGTTGTTCTAAGCGCTATTGTGTCTACTTTGGTCTAAAATAAAAAATAGATTGATAGCTCAAGTATTGCCAGATAGCGGTGGAGACATTAAAAAACCCGTATCATTAAAAATTCGTTTTTTTTTAGTTTTTCCGAAATAAAAAAGTTCTCGATTACCAAAAACTATCGTAAAAAATTATTACATGTACACGATTACCCTATTGAAGAATCTCACTGAGTGTGGTTGGGTTCTACCCCGGTTTTTTCTACTAAGCGACTTAGTTTCCAAATTATACTCTACTAATATTAGTCAGGTCAGAGCTTCATGTATTACACAGCCATAGTTTGAGAAATCGGATTTGTTTTAGCTTAATTATTATGTAACTAATTAAGCGTAATTACTTTCGTTTCGTAGGGGTCTTAATAATTAAGACGATGGACGTCCGAAACGAGAGTAATCAAGTTAACTCATCGTCTACAACCTTCAAACAAACGTTAATTAAGCCTAGTCCGGAATATGAAAAGAATGTCTGCTTTTTTTCCAAATGAACAGGACAGAAACGCCACACATATTTTTTCGCTGTGTTTACATATATTTTCTGTTGACACTAGTCGTGAAATATTGTTTATCATATAAATAACTTTAGAAATTTTTATAAAATGCTTATTTTTAGAAACAAATTTATTTTTTTGAGGTTTACCCATCCCATGTTTTTCCGTTAGAATGAGTTATAACATTTTTTTGGAATATTATTGAAGACCACTTCTAAAGTCATTCTGCGAAAAAAATATATTCATCAACCTTTTCTTCAAGTGAATTATCAGCAATTTTGTAATCAGAGAGTCTGAAAAATTCGTAGAGAAAACAATTCCATTGGTTCGGGCAGGCGCATGCACACAAAATCTTTTTATTTTTTATTTTTATGTTCATAAGCTCTATAATTTTTAGATTACCGCGTCTACCATAATCATGTTTTCTGAATAAAAAATAATATTCGGCTAAAATGCCATTTTGCGGATTCATTCCACTTTACTAAGTTGGCATTTTGTGGAGCGTGTACAAAAAAAGTTGAAGAGAATCTCTTAAGCATACATATTATTATAAAATTGTAATTGTCTGTTTATTTATTTGTTTGTTTGTTCGAACATCACGCGAAAATTACTGGGCCGATTTTCATGGAATCTTTTGTGTTCGAAAGCTTATGATAAAACTTAAACCGGAGAAATAACAATAAAACCACATTTTTTCACAACCAAGTTCAACCAATATGAGGTGAGCTCCCATTTCAAGTATATATTTATGTATAGACAAATTCCACGCGAAAGAAGTCACGGGTACCAGCTCGTCACCTATATATTTCATTGGAAAATCTGTGAGTCTAAAGTGCGAACTTGGTTGATAAATAGAATACATGAAGTCTTATTCTAACTGAATGTGTATATTTGATGATGTAAGACTATACCAAGATCAGTATGATAATCTAGACACAAGGAGTTTGTCAATTCTATTCTAACTTCCCTTTGTATGAAAAAGCATTCATTTTATATGGGTCCAACACTGAAACACTTAATAAAAAACAGAATGGCAAAAAGATGCGTTAATATCAACCAATGAAAGATATAATTTTATGTGTTTGAAAACGTCCCACCTTTTATCATTTCGGTAAAAATAAAATATATTTAAGGGAACTTCACTTTTGCTGATCCCGCATGTTTTCCAAGATCTCCAGGATATACTTTCAGGAGAATTTCTGTACTTGAATCATTGTTCACCTCGTGGATATATAACTTCAAGATTACTCAAATAGTAATTTCCTTCATAATTGGATTTTAAAGAATTGACAGTGGTTCAAGAAAATAGACGACTCTATGAAGATATATTTTCAGAAAGTTTCCAGAAAAAACCCAAAAGGTTTCAGTCAGTTCAAATATGCAACATTTTTTTGTGGCCCAATGAAATAAAATAAACTTTTGTTCAAAATACATTCAACAGTTGTAACCTTTCGTTTAATAGGTAACTGTTTATATAAGTTATAATCAAAACAAAAACTTACAGCAACATTGTATTTTTCACTAGTGGACATATAACTCCAGCTGTTTCACTATCTTTCGTATAAGATTTGGAAAAAAAATATCACATTGAATGATTGTACTATTTTAAGATAAGATATAGGTTAAATCCATGATTCCTAAATATCTAGCATTATTATAGGGACAATTGTTAGTTAACGATTCCAAGAAGAAACATCATCAAGATGTCAGCCATATAGTTAGTTTTTCGATGTTATTGTTGCAACGTACCCATTTGGCCTCTAAGGGAATTCAAGATAAAATGGCTTACTAAATATCAACCTATGGAAGATATAATGAAGATAATTCATTATTATTATAAAATAGAGATTAGCGAAGCGCCAGTACGCCTAACCCCTAACCCTCTGACTTTCAAACGCAAGTTTATGTATGATTCTAGTGAAGAATGACCCATTGGTATTGTATTGGTAGTAGTAGGTGGTGACAGATGTGCTATGACCTAATTAGATCCATCCCTACCCGCCTTCTTCTGCTTTTCCAGAGATTTCTTGTTTAAGGCAGCACCTGAAAAGATAACTGATATAATTTATTATTCTGAAGTTGAAGAGATTTATACAGTGTGGTCCATAGCTATGGAATAAATTCATTTTTAGCGTTATTGTGTATTTGTTTAAAAAACCTGAAACAAGTCGATTTTTATTGCCAATTTGACAATTTACAGTATGAAAATATTACCTCCTTCTTGCACCTCCTCTGAATTATGAACACCCCTTCGAAAATTTTAAATGAGAAGAGGCGGGGGTCGTGTGGACCTTGTTCGAAAGGGATTTTCATTCTCTGTTCAACAATATTAAGTTTTTCAAATTTGGTGCAATCATAACTGAGAAAATTCATTTTGAAAATGTAAAATGTTGATACTTTACGTAGAATGAAGGAAATAATGTCACATGATGTTTAGGAAGTTTTTTTCAATTTATTTTTTCTAATTTTGACATTTGAAGTAACACTTTTTAAAACTCGTTGACGTTATCAGATGTTTTACTTTTCATCGAAAAGTAAAATTTTTCGCAACTGGTGATGAAAAGTAAATTTCACCACCAGTTGCACAAAATACAGGAATAAAATTTGTTATAATTTCGAGGCTAAACTACTTGAAGTACCTCTTCATTGTTATAATATTCTCTGTACATATTATGAAGATTAAATGTTATTCGAATCCAATACGTAGTATGTATGGTAAAAACTAATTATGAATATTAATAACATAATTTGAACAATTGGTGATATTGACCCTATCTGACAACGTAGTTTTCTATGTAGCATTAATTTTCGTTTTTTCCATGGAAGTCTCTCCAAGGATGAGAACACGCTTTTAACGAACTAAAAAATAAAAAATAATTTTAATATTCAATGACTATGCCAAAAAGCGTGGGGTACTTTGTCGAAATCATTTAAAATAGTCCAAGATCCCAGAGCCGGAAAACCTACGTCATTTTAGCAAAGCTGAAATTTTGAGTATGAGTAGTGTGATATGTAGTTAAGAACGTATGCATCCTCACTAGCTTGAAAGAGGGGCCTTTCTACGGGTAGCAGGTATAAATGTACTTAAAAAACTTTCTTACTTGCGTTGAAGTATGGTAATGCGTTTGTTAATTAATATCGTCCAGTTGGCAAAGTGGTCTGAGGCGCAAGATCTAAGCTCTGATATTCAAAACCCTGCACCTGACGATTTTTTTTTTATTTTTCCCATCGAAATTGAGAAATGATTTGTTTTTTTTTTTATTTGAATATTCATCCCAAAACTAAAATATTTCTCAATTTCAAAGTGAAAAATAAAAAAAAATCGTCAGGCGTGGGGATTCGAACCCTCGCAAACTTTTGAGATCCCAACGAATTACCATACTTTAACGTATGTAAGGAAGTTTTTTATATACTTTTGTACCTGATACCTGTAAAAAGGCCCCGCTTTCAAGCTAGCAAGTACGCATACGTTCTCAACTACATATCTATACATACTTGAAATTTCAGCTTTGCTAAAATGAGGTAGGTTTGCCGGACTCTTAAAGTATTATATTTCTCAAAGATACGTAACCAAAAAGCTCCCCATGCTTTTCGGCATTGTCATTGACTATTAAAATAATTTTTTAATTTTTAGTGAGTTAAAATCGTGTTCTTTAGTTTTTTGAATATATATTTTAAAAAATTTCAACTTGAATTAAAAAGGATTACATATTAAAATCAGAACAAATATTGTTTGTAACACGTTGGGAAACACGTCTCACAGTCTACAGTTAGCAAAATAGAAACAAAATTTCGTGAAACTGGACATGTAAAAACTATTCAAAAACCTGGTCGAAATATTAAATTGGATGAGGAAAGAAGTTAGATGTACTCTTAGCGATTGAGGAAAATCCGCATATGACAAGTAGACAACTTGCCGCCGACAATGATGTTAGTAAATCATCGATATTGAGAGCTTCACATAAAGGAAAATACCATCCTTATAAAGTTCAGTTGGTTCAGGAGTTAAATGAGAATGATCCTGATCGTAATAGTAATAGTAATTAGTAGATTTCAGCCACAGAAAATTCAAAAATAAAAACTTTTTAACAAAAAAACGACCGACGAAAAGTAAAAAATAAAACAAACCTTCTAAGTCTCAATAACTTAGCTCCTAAACTAATGTAAGTAACTAATTTTGAGTCGGCGCCGAACGAACAATCAACGAAGATCATTAAATCAAAAAAAAAATATCAGAATGTCACCGCGCAACTCGATACCATCATTTTACGCCTTACCTAATTCATTTGCTTGTTTGTTTGGCGCCGACTCAAAATTAGGTACTTACATTAGTTTAGGAGCTTAGTTATTGAGACTAAGAAGGTTTCTTTTATTTTTTACTTTTCAGTTCCGTATTTCATTTGTTTAATTTTGTGTTAAAAAGTGTTTATAGTACGATCTTAAACTAGTATCCCCAAAATCATAAATTGATCTCGAATGAATCTCGGCTAAACCCGATGTAATACCTTTCACACTATGCTTACGGATATATATATACCGGGTGTCCCAGAGCTTTTAGGCCAGCAGATATTTCAGTTATTTGCAGAAAATAAAATTGAAAAAAAATACGTGTCGTAGGAGACCATAAGCTCGTTCATGTAGCATAGCAAAATCCACCCCCTGGCAAACAACCCCCGAGAAACCACCCCAAACTTTTGTTTTACAAATTGCACCCCCATGTTTGTTGCTGTTCAACTTACAGCCCGTTTCATTCCTTATTCATCGATATATCATAATATGTAGTTGTGAAGATAGTAAGTCGATAAAATTCAATTCGTTAGTGGGTACTATTAATTTGACGGAATGAATGGTTCCACATTGTAGAGACAAGAAAAAGTGGATGTTAAAGAAAAAGAGTCAATAAAATGTCAGAACTTTTTGTGCTTTGTTTTATTCCTACGGTATCTGGATTACAAATTGCGATCAGTCGTGATATTGTTGTTAAATATCAAAATGCCTTTTACCTTCACTCCCAACGAATACGTTGATATGCTTCTAATTTTTGTGAATGCCAAAGAATAAACCTGCTGCGGAGAGGCTGTATGAGCAGCGCTTTCCTGATCGTCGACAACCAGGTCGCAATACGTTTCCTGTAGTAGAAAATACAATGCGAACGGGATCATTTCAGGGAAAACACATCAAGCAATCCTACTCCTGTACGAACTGAGGAACATTGTATAAAATGTGTTGGCCTACGCCGAAGCACATCCTCCGATTTCGGTTCGTGCATTGGCGGTCGTGATTGGGATCAGTAAGTCGTCTGTGCACAGACTTTTCAAACAGTACAGGTATCATCCCTTCAAAATACATTTACACCAAGGACTCAGACCTACAGATTTCGAAAGACGAATGGCATTCATTGCTCACATTCAAGTTTTAGTCCATGACAATCCCAACTTCCTCGATCAAATCTTATGGAGTGACGAATCCCGCTTCCATAATAATGGCACTGTTAACCGACATAACATGCACTATTGGTCCAGGACAACCCTCACTGGATACAGAAACCAATTTCCAAACAATGTGGGTGTGAACGTGTGGTGTGGTTTACATAATGGACGTCTCATCGGCCCTCATTTTTTTCAAGACACTTTGACGGGCCACCGATATTACATTTCTTGGAAAATTGCATTCCTGCATTACTAGAAGATATTCCAATTGAGGAACGACAACAAATGTGGTGGCAACAAGATGGTGCTCCTGCACATAACCATAATATAGTTACTACATTCCTCAATAATATCTTTCAAGACCGTTGATTGGAAATAGTGGACCTGTTCGATGGCCTGCCCGTTCTCCAGATCTCACGCCACTGGACTTTTTCCTATGGGATATTTGAAACGAGTTGTTTCGAAACTCAACCAAAAAATATTGAAGATTTAACACAGAAAATTTCAGAGGCTTGTAACACCGTTACCCCGGGAAATGATTAGAGCTTCCTGTACTCCGCGCTGATTCGGCGACTTGATGCATGTGTGGCAAGTGCTGGCCAACATTTTGAACAAATTTCTGTAGTATAATATTTTTTTCAAATACAGATGAGTTTTATAAATTATTATTTCATTTGTATTTTTATTTGCCATAATTCTGCATGCCATTCTAGCTACCATGGTACATTATTGAATGAGAAATGAAAAAGACTGTAAGTTGAACAGCAACAAACATGGGGTGCAATTTGAAAAAACAACATTTTATTGACTCTTTTCTTTAACATCCACTTTTTGTCTCTACAATGTGGAACCATTCATTTCGTCAAATTAATAGTACCCACTAACGAATTGAATTTTATCGACTTACTATCTTCACAACTACATATTATGATATATCGATGAATAAGGAATGAAACGGGCTGTAAGTTGAACAGCAACAAACATGGGGGTGCAATTTGAAAAACAAAAGTTTGGGGTGGTTTCTCGGGGTTGTTTGCCAGGGTGGATTTTGCTATGCTACATGAACGAGCTTATGGTCTCCTACGACACGTATTTTTTTTCAATTTTATTTTCTGCAAATAACTGAAATATCTGCTGGCCTAAAAGCTCTGGGACACCCGGTATATATATATATATATATATATATATATATATATATATATATATATATATATATATATATATATATATATATATCCGTAGTATGGAGTTTTTGTTTTGATTATAACTTATATAAACAGTTACCTATTAAACGAAAGGTTACAACTATTGAATGTATTTTGAACAAAAGTTTATTTTATTTCATTGGGCCACAAAAAAATGTTGCATATTTGAACTGACTGAAACCTTTTGGGTTTTTTCTGGAAACTTTCTGAAAATATATCTTCATAGATTCGTCTATTTTCTTGAACCACTGTCAATTCTATAAAATCCAATTATGAAGGAAATTACTATTTGAGTAATCTTGAAGTTATATATCCACGAGGTGAACAATGATTCTCCGAAATTTCCTGGAGTTTATTTGAAATGAATAATCATAACCGATCAAGTAATAATCATCCATTCATTTTATACCTATATCAATACACAACCGAGCGGGTTATCAGATTCAGGCATAGAAAAAGCTCACATCAGACAAGTACATCTCAGTATAATCAAAGCTATCAGAACAAAAAGCAAAAAAAGAATAGAATGTAATAAAATTAACACCTCTAAATAATGATTCAGTCAACCGACTAGAAGATACTATGAACCGTTTCATTCTGAAAGTATCAAATCGTCAAGAAGTAAACCTATACAAACTGGATTATGTCTTAATAACCATACAAAAATTCTAATCACTTCTATATATACATCCATCAACGCTGATAAATATGTTGAAAACTTGAGGGATTTTCTGAAGAAAAAAACAGTATCATACGAAACCCACGTGATAGTAGGAAATATAAATATTGCTCTGAATGACGACTCAGAACTGGTTTCTAATCAATTATGTTGATTTAAGGAGAGAATATAATTCTATTTCACTAATCAACATAGATACATCCAAGGTCGTTCTTCCGGCTGCATTGATCACATATTTTTAAATAGTACAAGTACAATTGCAGAAGAAAACTGCAAATATTGCAAATATTTCCGTGAATAAAAGTATACAAAATATGAGTTAGGACCTCTCTATCGTCGTATCAATAATATTTTTACAAGCTTTTATTTAGTTTCACCTGTCCCGGTGCCTGTAATTAAATCTTGCATGTTGAATTTGGTTCACTTAGAGTTGCCCGATTAACGTGAAATTTGGCAGGTGTTCATAGTTCCCGTGGCATTATGGAATTTTTGTCAGAGAAAAAAAATGGCGTCTCTAAGATGGCGGATGTAATTTGTGTTTATGGGCCGATTTGACTCAAAATTGGTATGAGGAGGTTTTCGGGGTCGAAGATTATGATTTTTTTTGTCAAAGTTCATAAGATGAAAATGGCGGCTCCAAGATGGCCGACGATCTCTGTTATTATGGTCCGATTCTATTCAAAATTGGTATGAGGGGGTTTTCGGGGTCGGAGATTATGATTTTTTATTCAAAATTCGATAATTTAAGATGGGGCTCTAATATTGCGGACGATCTGTGATTATGGTCCGATTCTATTCAAAATTGGTATGTCGAAGATTATTGATTTTTTGTCAGAATTCATAAATTGAAGATAGCAGGTCCAGGATGGTCTCCTCATTGAAGAACTAGGTAGCTCGGAACTAACAAGAAAAAGGCCTCATAATGACGATGCATTAACAAAAATGCATAGCTTAAGGCGTACTAACTAAAAAGCAAAAAATCAAATAATTATTACCTTTTTAAATAAGACTGGAATAGAAAATACTTATAACTATCTGAATGAAAATGCAAATTTTCAATTTCCAATTTTTCTTTTGAGATAGGGTCCTTTCAGAATATTTATAACATCTAGTTCAATGTCCAGCGTGGGTTCAGCCAGGGAAGTAGTTGTTTTCTGTTAGACATTCACAAAAAATAACATTTTTATCGTGGATTTTTCAATTAACAGAAAAATATATCTATTTAATATTCAATTGAGAATGTTTCCCTTTTCAACATGAATACCCCACCAGAGGTTATCTTGAACGATGGAAGATAGTGACTTGAGTTTATCTTTCAGTTGCAGATGATTCCACATCTGATTTTATGAACATCCTGTTCATATATTCAAACAAATCAATTGCGTTGGATGTGTGACGTAGGTTATTCCGTGAGTTATAGATTCAAAATTGCTTGAAGGTTGTAGACGATGTGGTAACTTGATTACTCTCGTTTCGGACGACCATCGTCTCAATGGATTTAAAAGGTTTTCACGACGTTTCGAATGCTTGTATCTGCAATCGTCTTCAGGTGAATACTGACAAGTTTAGGTGCTACTCACCGATTTATATGTCTGTCGGTGCAATGATGCTTGTAATTCCGCCATGTGCAGGGGTGCGTGTAATTTCGCGCGGTGTGGCGGTGCGTGAAGTTTTGCGCCTCTGCAGTCCGCCAGAAAGAGCAATTAGTGGTTTCCATACGTTCTTGATCTCACCGCTCGGTTGACTAGAGGCGTTATCGAGTTCGATGTAGGCGGCCTCTTTGAACTTATGTTTGAACCAATGCTCCTCTCTATGTAGAACACTTGAGTCGTCCCAGATAATTTGATGGTGCTCAGTCCAGGCGTGGTCAGCAATTCTCGATTTTGACGATTCTCCACGTTGAGTCCATTTCTTGTGCTCATCCAATCTTACCGATAACGGCCTCTTTGTCTCTCCAATGTAGGAATCTCCGCATTCTCATGGAACTTCGAATAATTTTTCAACTTAGTAAGCTGTGGAAAACAACATTTCTGAATCTTGTCAACTAATTGTGTAAGTTATACTTATAAGCACGATAATGTTTTTTTTAATTCTTCTAGCGTTTTCTCGACTGACATTGCATTGGTATTCCAATTCCCGTGTCGAAGCGGTTGGATCAAAATCAACATAAGCAAAACATTCATTTCTGCCTCCTCACTTACGATCATCTTCTCCATTGTTGGGTTCTTCTGGGAATCTTCTCTCCACATTTTTTGAAAAGGTTCTTTGTAGGTGTTTTCTGTGTGGGTATCGTTCAGCGTATAACTGACAAGCGGCGACAATGTTTTCAAGACTTTCTCCGTAAATCAATAATATATCAACCTGTTCACTTCTTGTGAACCTATATTTTGATTTACATTTTACTAAACTAATTCCCGGAATTAACTAATTTTCGGGGAGTTGAGATGGAAGATGACAGCGAAACACAATTAGTTGACAAGATTCAGAAATGTTGTTTTCCACAGCTTACTAAGTTGAAAATTTATTCGAACTGCAAGGAAACTCATGAACTAGTTGTAGATACATAAAATATGGAGATACATTTAAAAACATATAAAAATTATAAATGATTCAATTTGCCCAAACATAAATCCAGAAAAAATATATGAACTTACTCCAGACCATCAGGTTTCAACACTTAATCACTCGATATTTGTTGTACTCGATATTAGTTTAATTGTATTACTATTTTAATTATTTCCGCGAAAGTTGTTTATTTACTTTTATATCGCACGGTATATCAGACTATAGTTGTATTGGTGATGTCTTTCTATGAGAGCAGGTTTTTGGTGTCTCATCTCGTTCTTGAAGCATTGATAACATAATATCTATTTATGGTAAATACTGGTAACTGTGTATTCACTTTGTGAAGTCATGACTCGTGCAGTTCCGGTTTGACTTGATGGGAATTCTCTTTCTTACTAATTTCGCGACTTCACTGTTATATGATTACAATGTGAAAGTTGAGCACTCTAATCTTTCTGCACTACATGTTAATCGAATGAAAAGTTTGGACACTTCTGAGAGGACATGTCACTTGAACGACTTCTGTTTACCGAATCATCAGCGTTTGTTCATTTGGTCGCGCTTTTATATCATCTCCCCTTTCCATGGATCGTTCACGGGTCATATTCCTTACATTGGTTATCTTCTACCTGTCATAATAAATCACCGTCTTAGTTATTAATGTCTCGTTACTGTAGCCGAAAGAATGTATACAAAATGAATGATTTATCTATTTCGTGGTCGTGTTGCATTCAATGAGCTGTCAAAACCTATAATTTATAGTTTCTTTGATTACTGATGGAATTCCTTAGATATGCGTAATTCGGAGGGTGATGAGTTGTTGATAGCTCCGTGGTAAAAAGGGTGACTTTTTATATGCATTCCGGGCTTGCAGGTGTCTATTCTATTTTTAACGTGCCTTTGTTCATCAGTTTGGTCGAGTAGTTGATTTCAGAATTTATTTTCATTCCCAGTAGATTATGTTTTCTGGCCATAGAGTTCATATTTTTCAATAACTTGTTTTATCTTACGTTTGAAAGTTTTTCTGTACTTATGGGGTTATGACATTGGTTCTATCACCATTTTCCATTATTTTTACCGAAACTACCCAGCAACTTATACAGCAAGTACCCATTTTCCGTTCTTTTTGCGACAGAAACGCTTCGCTTGAGAAACGTTACACTCAAATTGGACCTTGAAAATTGTTAGAGTTCTTCGAGAAAATAAACAACAATTTTTGAGATACTGATAAATGTGAATAAGCGTTTCACTTTGATTGACCTTCTTCTTCTTCTTTTAGTGCCGTCTTCTACCGAAGGTTGGCGACCATCATGTGATAGACCTCTCTGTTTTGCGCCGCATGAATTATGTTCGAAGCTTCCGGTATTTGGAACCATTCACGTAGGTTTTTTAGCCAGGATTTTTTCTTTCTACCTAACCTACCTTATATCTTGCCTTCCACGATAATTTGTAGTGAACTGTATTCATTATTCCGAAACATGTGACCCAGGTGAGGCGCTCTCCTTTTCTTAATGGTTGTTAATAATTCCAAATCTTTATCCATCCTTTCTAGTACTGCCGTGTTGGTCACCCTGTCAGTCCATGGTATTCTCAAGATGCGCCTATTTGCTGTGTGCATTAGGCTGGAGGGGATAGATGAAACTATGACATCGCCTATGGTGGCAGAAGTAGGTAATGATCCTGGTAATCACTAATCACAAGCACAAGCTGAAAACTTTCAGTTTCTGAGGTCTCCCCGTTTATTCACGAATCCCTTAAAAATATTGTATTATACTTCAGATGAATAAACATTATAATTATCGTAGTGGCAACGGTCACGGTTGGGTAGTATAACAACAATCATACAAATAATAAAATGAGCCCTGGCTTTGTTGTAGTCGATTGAAAAATATGTGTAAATTTTATACATTTCCAACGGCATCAAAGAGATGAGTGTTCTGTTATTCCACGATATTTCAATCTCTAATTCCGGGACGTGAGGTTTTCATTCGATAAATATTTGAGATGTTTTCCGTTTTCTATTTGATCGCCTAGAAGTGGATAGTAAAAGTATCAACCAAGTTCCGTGGGACGGTGTTAGCCGGTGATGGAAAGCAAATAGCGACTTAAACTGCGAGTTCGGAAACGCCTTGGCGGTGTTGTAAACTGATCAATCAACCTTATGAACAGAGGACAGAGATACTTTTGATGTATTTCCAAGTTGTCTATCAAACACCGTATTCTATCATGACAAAGTACCTCGCAGAGGATTATTAATTTGTTTTTTAACTTTTTAACTGGTTTCGGTTACAAAAGCAATTGGCCTCAAATGTGAACTAATGTTAAATGTGATGCAGTTCAAGTACTAAGAGTAAACATCGTTACTTGTACTATATAAGTGATACCCAATATTCTGTGGACAATTATACGTGTTAGTGTTGAACGTGTTTGTATTATTTAGGGACCGTTCAACGTTCTTCCATCCTTTCAAGGGTAAAAGTGGGAGTCCATATTCAGATACAATTGTGAACCTCATTCTTTTTCTGATTATTATATTATTTGATAATTTCATTAAATAGTTTTGCGTTGAATCTGATGTTATTTAGTGGTTTTCCGTCAGGTTAAAGCTAGCCAGGGTTATATGGGTACTTTTTTGATTTGTTTAACTACTTGGCTCCCTCACTTTTTTATGTTCTCAAGAACTTATGAACCTGCGACCTTGATGAACTAACAACAAGCAAGCACATTACTTGCCGTACCTAGAAGTACACAGAAGTAGCATTACTTTATGATATTCAAAATATCATAACTTTACATGGATAACCTCCAAATGCGGTGAACTATAGTACACATATTTTTTACCATTTACTTACTTTTGTCTTTGACAGAAAAAACTCCGATTCATCTGGAACTAGCAGTGAGCACAAAATTGTTACATCGTGGTAGATTTTTTAGAAATTGTTAAAAAAATCAAATTGTTACATAGTGAGTATTGGAAATAAAACAGGAAAACTTCAGCTATTGAGTCACTAGAGGGCATTACCAGTCTTGCACACAGCGAATAGAGCCACATTTCGAAAGACTTCAGTTTTTTCATTGTTGCTATTTTTACTGTCCAACCTTTCACACCATATAACAGCGTCGAGAGTACGTAGCATTTTGTGGTTCGTCATCGGATACCGACGCTTAGGTTACGGTTGCTTAGGAGCTTTCTCATTTTTATGAATGTTGCTCTTGCTATTTCAATTCTTATCTTAATTTCCACATCAGGGTCCCACTCATCATTGATCGTATATCCCAAGTATTTAAAGCGGGGAACCATTTCGAGGGAATCCGTTTCCCTGATGTTTTGTATGTTTCTCTTGCTAATCACCATAAATTTGGTTTTCCTTCTGTTGATCTTAAGACCTGCCTGGTTGCTTATGCTGCTCGAATGAAAAATCGATATTTGGAAGAATCTAAAAATCAATCATTCCTATTTTTCTACCGATAGGGGGGGAATTTCTTTCCAAACAGGACCAATTTCGAGGTATACCCCATTCAATAAAAAAATTATCATCTAAATCGGATAACCCAGTACAAACTTATGCGTGGTAGAATCGGTTCACAGGTGGAAATTCTGTGGGTAAAATCGGGCTACTCTGGAAAAAGTTATGCGTGGTCAGTGGTCATATACTCGTCGACTAGAGATCACTTCTTCCGTCGGTTAAAAATAACAAGTTTAAGTTTGCTACTATTTTAACGAATCAAAAACATATAGTTTAACACACGTGGATAGAAGCGTAATTGAATCTCCTTCAATTCAAAACAAAGAACAGCTCGATAGCACAATTATTTTCAGAGAAATAACGGTGTAGACGTTGAGAGCAAGCAATAGCGCGTCACAGGAAACAATCGAATTTCTCCATCACCCTGTCCACCTAGAGTTTGTAGGCATATATTTACCAAGAGTGGGAGTGCAGCTAGTACACAGTTTGAATAATGGCAACACTGATTCTATGCGGTCTCAATTTGATGTAGGGAACAGCGCTAATCGGCTACAAATTTCGTCATCGTAGAATCGGTTTTTTGCAAAAACCAAAGATTTCATTAAAGATATATTTTTTGTATAGACTCGTTGGTCCCATAAGAATTCGGGAATCTCAAAATTTTTCCCATTTATCATTTTAAAAAAAACAAAGTGATGTTTTCTTTTTAAATCATCATAACCAAAGCTCACTGAATTTCCCGAATTTACACAAATGCGTTAAATCATTTACGCAAAAAAAATATTTTTTTCCATACTGAAGGCTTAAATCCGATTCCCGTTTCAACAAGGTAGTGTTTGCTCTAAAAAATATGTTCGACAAAATTGTTATTTTCAAAATAAAATGGTTTTGAATACCAAAAAATATCGTAAAAATGATTTTGTGTATACGATCACTTAACTAATGGATCGAACCGAGTCTGTTTTTTTTCTTGGTGGGGACAGTCAAATCGATCGCAGCTCACGCTTTGGCAGAAATGTGAAACATAATCGAGACTGTCAAATTTGTTTTGATAATTCGTTGAATTCGTTATGTTGTGAACTGTAGAAATAATGGAAAAAAAAGTTGGTGTAAATTCTATACTTTTCCAAAATCGGCCTGGAAATTGGAGCAAAGAAAGAAATCGATCGCTACTGTAAAAAGGAAAAAGTGACAACCTTATATTACGATTTCACTGAATCAACTTTATTTGCGCGATATTATGAGTTCACACGTTTGTACATACGTTTTATGGCAGGGAGGAACACAGTAGTCTCACCAAATCAACCAATAACTGGAAAAGTAACTGAAATTAATCCAAGCTCAACTCAACAACAACAACGCAGGGTACTTACATTCAAAGAAAGGATATAAATTTCAATGGGGTTCGCCTGATATGATAATAATATTTCACAAAAAAAATTCAACTAATTATATATCCTACAAAGACAGAGAAACAATTATGGGAAAACGCCGAAGATCAGGTGGTGAATGCATCACGTATAAAGTACGCAGTACACACATCTCTGTTTTTACTCTTAAGCTTATTATGGGCTTGCTTGTATCAAATAACTTTGTCCGTTGATTCTTAATTCCTCAACTTTTTCCAAATGTGCTGAAGCTAATTCATTACCTTTCATCACAGTTTGAGGTTGGAAAGATATGTTTTATGCTTTCAAATCCTGTTCCCATAAAATCGATTTGTTTAACTTACAAGTATAATTAATTGCTCTCAGATACCGACAATGTTTCATATTTCTTCTATTTTTTCACTTGATTTTGATATAAATTAACAAACATAGCTTGTTATCTAACTGTCAAATAATTCCCGAAAAGTGGTGTTCGCCACTGTTGTGTACATAGCCAATACTCCATAGTAACAGCGTAAACCTTGAGTAGTTATTTTACTTATAACTTTCTAATTAATCGTTGTTTGTCTGAACCTGTATTTATGGATCATTTTATTAGAATTGAAATTGATAGCAAAGACGTTATCATAAAAAAATAAATTTATATCTATGAGTACCTACCACTTCAGAAAGCTTATACTCGGAGATCGATAATATTTCAAGGGCGACTTAGCCTTTTTAAATCTCCAACCTTCATTCCTACACGAGAGTACATTTTTATCTATAATGAAAACATTCGCATATTCAAAACATCCACTCCATTTCTTTCCATATTTCTGTTATTTCCTTTCACGTGAGCTATTTTGAAAAAAATATGGAACTTGTTCATGCTAATAATTAATCAATTTGGAACAGACTGTGGAGGGAGGGAAGAGGTGAGTTTGGCAAAACAAAAATCTAATGTGTGTGATCGAATGTAATTTATACAGTGCGGGTTTTTATAGTCCCCCCTCTTCCCTGTTAACTTTTGAACGGTTCAACGATACTACTTTTTGAAATAAAAGACATTGTAGTTGCCCGATAGATGGCGCGGAGGAACACATCAACCAAAAAAATTTCAAATGGCATGGGGGATCAAGTGGCACATCGTTCATAATTCAATTCTTTTTCAACCATCTAGTTTTTTTGAATTTCGACAATACATATTTCCACAATATGCATTTGAAATGTCAAGTATAACAAGATTTAAAATGCATAGTGTAAAAAAAAATTGACGAAATTAAAATAAAATTAGATATTTGAAAATAAAATTTAATTATTTTTTCAACGATGTGAAACTTGACTTCCTATGCTGTTTGAAATTTTTGAGTTGATGTGTCCCCCCGCGCCATCTATCGAGCAATCACAATGTCTTTAATTTCAGAAAGTAGTATCGGTGATATCATTCCGAACAGTTTTCGTCCCATTGTTCTATGACGAGCCGTTCAAAAGTATAAAAAGCCGCACTGTATAACTAACTAGCTGGTACCGGCGACTTCATCCGCGTAGAATTTAGAAGTATTTTTTCCTATCTTTTTCTTTTTGTTGTTCCATCTAGCTTATGCGTGTGGCTTTGCTGGCTTCCAGTTATCCCGTTTTCCGTTATCCGCTTATCCAGTTATCCTTCATCTCGTTCGGATGGCATAATTGATTTAACAGTGAAAGTAATGCTATGTGACGACTATTAAAAAATTCACTAATTTTGGAACGGAATTTTCAAATAAGGTTAAACACGATTTATTTATTTGTTACACCAATTTTCATGACCCTAACTTAAAAACTAACGGAACACTCATAAAAATGTTCACTTTCCCATTCACCCTTTTGGGGGTTGAATTTCTAAAACACTAGAACACGTATTTCTTTATTTGTAATAAAAACCTCAAATACCTATTTTTATGACTCAAAAACCAACGGAACCCCTATACAAAGTTCCAATCCCCATTTTACCCCTTTATGGGTTGAATTTCCAAGAACACTGGAACACATATCGCTTTATTTTATATGAAAAGCATCAAATTATAGATAGTGACACCTATAATCTGAGCGGTGAAGCTTAGACCCAATATCGTGGAATTTTAATGGCACGATATTTCGTGCACTAGGAGTACGACTATTGGTGTCGTGGGTTGGGCTATGCTGACATCTGTTGGTGACCTGTTAATGTGCACGAAATATCGTGCCATTAAAATTCCACGACATTAGGTCTAAGCTTCACCGCACAGATTATAGGTGTCACTATCTATAATTTGATGCTTTTCACATTTTCGTACTTGCTGGTAGGTATTAGCACTACGAGATATTCGATACGAATTTGAAAGTGACCACAAGCCGTCCTGATGATTGGATTCGTAACAAATTTCATATATATCATCATCATATCATCATATATATCATCATCATATATATATATATATATATATATATATATATATAATGAAACTTATAATTCATTATCATTATTAGGTATTTATGTTATTGTGGTTCATGCTATGTAAAACAACAATTTTTCTATACTTTTTACTGTTCTGGAATCTTGTACCATGTTCTAGTCAACGCGTATATCTCAAAAAGTCAGCACTGAAGTTTATCTATTGACATAAGTATGTTACCAACAATACATTCAATTTGCACAACCAATAAAAATAATATAGAAATCAAAATTCATAAAAAAACTTTGGATCTCAAGTAGACGAAATGGTAGTCAAGTTGGAACATCCCGTATGGTAAATCATACAGGAAACCCAACAGCGAGATGTCAAAAGCAATTTGAGGGAATTGGTAAAATATAAATATTTTGAAAACATCAAAGTGTCAAATATGAATTTTAACAAATTTTTTACATATAATATAAGATCTAGAATAATATATTGTAAATAAAATCATTAGAATAATTTAGAATAACAAAAAGTGATACAGAAAGTGGGAAAAAACTTTAAATTCGTGAAAATAAACAAAAAGTGTGGGTTGCGAAGAGGAAAGATAACAAGCTTGGAGGAGATGAAAAATGGTGTAAGAAACGAAATTATTTACCAATTTTGAAGAACAATCTGCCATAAAACACAAGAGGAAAACAAGCAAAACTATCCTTAAACGTTATAAAACGAATCCAGCCTAGAATGGGAGAATAAATCAGCAAGAAAAAACCACTCACCCTATAAAAATAACAAAAGTCTTGTCCGTGACGTTGCCAGTGACAGTGCAGCTGTACTTTTTCAGATATCAGCTGTACTTTTTCAGATATCAATAACACTTCTTACAGTCAGGAAAACACCCAAAAGGAAGGATAGAAGGCATTTAAAAAAAACAGAACTAAATAAAGTGAACATATCAAGGACCAGACACTTATTTCGATTATTTGGATCACTTGTATCTATGCATTTAAACATTTATTGGTTTTATCTATGCTCATAGACTGAGCATAACCTTGAAACGTCATATTCACAAATCATTTCATCTCACATATGCAAGTTTTACTATTTCACATCACTGTCCTGATTTAGATAAGTCAGATATCGCAGGATAGGTCAATTTAAGGACTTATTTCAATAAAAGAATAACTATTTGATGATTTTCTGAATTTATTGTTTATTTATTCAGCACCTAATCATAAATATTCCCACAAAATAGCACTTTAGACGTCAAGCAACGCAACAAGTTGGCATTACAGAACCTCACTTTGAGAACGGAGATGCGTCAACTCCATAGGCGTACCGACTCAGCTGGGATAAGGTAAAAGAGTATTGAAAAAGGGTAAGAACAACATAGCCGGAGTTTCATTACTGTTATGATGGGTATCTACTCAGTAGTAACAAGTTGACATTACAGAACCTCACTTTGAGAACGGAGATGCGTCAACTCCATAGGCGTACCGACTCAGCTAGGATAAGGTAAAAGGGTATTGAAAAAGGGTAAGAACAACATAGCCGGAGTTTCATTACTGTTATGATAGGTATTTACTCAGTAGTGGATATTAATACACAATAATTGTTATCTTCATCAAAAACATGTTGATGATATTTTCCTAGATAATTTAATCAGAAATGGCTTTGATGATGATACTCCAACATAAACTTCAACAAATTAAGAGTACTTATTTCACAAAAATTATTTCAGACCTTAACTCTTATCTAAGTGGAGTATTTTGAATTTGAGGTTGGGTTTGTTTGTCAGTTGATCTGTCAAAACAATCATATGCAAGAAAGTATGGTAACATATCAGTGAATCCGCGACATCGATTCGATCAAATAATATGATGAATGGAAAAATAGAGTTATCGGTCTCATTCAGACTCATCCGTATTATGTTTCCGATTCTCCCAACATTAGAAAATGTTCAGGAGGTTGACACATCTTCCGAAATTAGCATTATGCGATTATTGCACATAGGAAATTATGTCTCTACTAAGGACATATCTTCAGTTTTTCTCAATTATCTCAGAAACCTCCACTTTGAGGCACATGGAATGTCATGACTTTTTGGTTGAGTATCGATAAGCCGAACTGATGTCAAACGCTAATTTGTCCATTCACTTGTCCCAAGAAAATATGAAGTAACATATGACCACATATCATCGTAACTACGCCACTGGTTTACGAAAATAAATAATTGCTTCAAATAAGCACATTGATAAACCTTGATTAGGGTACCAAGTTTCAAATTTTTTCCTTCGGGAATTTCAGAGAAAACAAATTAAATCTTATTTTTTTTCGTACTTTCGACACCCTGTATCTCAGACATCACCTCGAAATGAAGTGGGGAATCTGTAGTCGGAGTTTGTCGGTCTTATCCTGACCCACTCTGTATATATATATATATATATATATATATATATATATATATATATATATATATATATATATATATATATATATATATATATATATATATATTATATATATATATATATTTATATATATACATATATATTTATATATATATATACATATGTATTTATATATATATATGTACTCAAGTAACCACATAATTAAATAAATATTAAAAAAGGAAATAATTGGAACTCACTGGAAGATAAAGTTGAAGCAGATTTTTCTCTGATAAAATGCTGGTTGGGTAAAAAGCTATTAAAGGTTATATTGTAGATTGTAGGAGGGGCGATATGGCTCTTCAGCCTCTCCGTACCTTGTCCTATAAGGACTGTTGTACTCTGCCCTTGATCTATTCAAGACCCGTGATTCCGAGACTCTTTGCGAAGCCTATCAGTTTTCTGAAAGGTGAATCTGAGGGCGTAAATGAAGGACCTTCGAAGAATTTGAGGCTTTTGCAGAACAGCGCTTGGCAGTCGCAAAGTAGGTTCACTGTCTGGTCTATTAATTTTTTTGAGGTGATACCACAGGGGACAATATTCGGTGTCCGGTAAAAGTCTTTCTTGTTTCTGTTTAGCTTCCTTTGGCGATGGGCTCAGAAGCCTTTTGCTCTGGAACCTTATTCCAACCGGAAAACCGTAATTAGGCGCTAGAATTTCATTGTAGATGAAAAAGACCCTTACATAATCAAAAAAGTGATTGCATAAATAGTTTGACTGTCTTAAATACATTTGTCCCATTATCGACTCACTTTTCGGTTTTATTACGAATTGATTTAGACTTTGGGATTAGTTACGAGTATAGGAAAAAACTTTAAATGGAATGGATCCGTCTTTTTATTATTTCAGTTACTGAGACTGTGGATATCAAGTAATAAATCAAGAATATTCTTTAAAAAAACTAGTTTGGCAGTGAGAGCTGATCATAAAAAGAGTATATTATGAACTCATAATTAAAACGGTTGACAAATAACTTATCTGTATCCTTCAATAATATATTGACACAAAACATTAATAGCTCAGAGTGACACATTCTAATTTGAGAGGAACACATTCTAATTTGTGAAAAAAATATTCCTGTTTATAATAAATGAAATATGTTATGACTGAGATTCATTAAAGATACTATTCCGAATTGTAAAATCCGAAAAGAACAGGTAGATTGTAGATTATATGTGGGTCAATATAGCTGTTCAGCCTCTCTGTACCTCGACCTATAAAATATTTTGTACATTACCTTTCATCTATTCGAGGCCCAGGATTCCGAGACTCCCTACGAAGTTTATCGGTTTCCTGGGAGCTAGGTCACTGATGTCTGAGGGCGTTATCGAAATCCCTCCAGAAAACTCAAGCTTTTTGCGAAACAGTGTTTGGCAGTCGCATAGCAGGTGTTCTGCAGTTTTAGCAAAGTTCTCGCAATAACGGCACAGTTCACTGTCTGATCTGTCCATTCTTTTGAGGTGATACTTCAAAGGACAATGTCTAGTGAGCAGTTCCGTTACCAGTTTCAAGTCTTTCTTGTCCAACTCGAGAAGCTTTACTTTCCTTGGTGATGGGCTCAGAAGCCTTATCGCTTGTCTTTGACCTGGAACCTCATTCCGGTGGTTTTTAATTTGGTCAGTTTCCCAGCACCGAAACTCTTCTTTAATGTGGGTTTTGGAGAGAGCACAGAAGGGTTCTGTGCCAGAAAATTGAGTGTTTGCGCCTTCTTCGGCAAGGCTGTCTGCTTCTTCATTTCCTCTGATTGCCTTGTGACCTGGCACCCACATCAGGGTAACCTGATTATTCGTAGCCAGTTGTCTTAGGGAGAGTATGCAGTCCAAGTCTGTCTGAACTCACAAGTATGTGGCTGTGGAGCTTTTAATACTGCTTGGCTATCTGGAAGAATATAGATCTTCGTCCTCCTTGCAGAGCATTCTTGGGCGCAAATTTCTATAGCATGGATTCCTGCATACAAAATTTTTGGGGCTTTGCTCAGGGATTTTGACAGCCTGAAACTAGGATCCGTTATTCCTACTTCAGCCCTTTCGTCCATCTTGGAACTATATCATACTAATGTATTCCTTCCTGGAGGCTCGTTCGTTGTGAATATGAGGTGGTTGTTCATAACCACTTCATCGTTCACTTCGAAGTCGAGGCTAGCTGGCATGATATCTGATGGGTTGAACCTGGATTCTAGGAAAATATTTTCCAGAATCTTCAGATGTCCAATCAGATTTCCAGCCTTTGAGTTTGATGCCTGGTGCAAGGCACTCACTGCCGCTTCCTTCATTTCACCCAAGTGCAGTGGCGGAAGGTTCGGCATTACCTCTAGTGCTGCAGTTGGGTACGTGAATATATTGGAGTTATCATTGAGTGTTTTGTTTGGAAATATGAACAGGGTGTTCATAAAATCAGATGTGGAATCATCTGCGACTCAAAGATAAACTTTAGAGACTATCTTCCATCGTTCAAGATAACCTCTTGTGGGGTATTCATGTTGAAAACGAAAACATTCTCAATTGAATATTTAATAGAAATATATTTCTGTGGATAGAGTAATCTACGATAAAAATTAAGTTATTCTTGTGAATATCCAATAGAAAACGACTACTTCGCGTCCAAAGCCACGCTGGACATTGAACTACATCTGGTAAATATTTTTAAAAAACCCTATCTCGAAAGAAAAATCTGAAAGTAAAATTTTGACTTTCTATTCCAGTCTCAATTATCATTGAATGTCTTAAAAGTTTTCCGCAAAGTGGAAACTCCACTTATGTGGTAGAAACAATAACATTTTGCGGTCGGACTTCATATTAAAGTGATTATTTGAAACAAATACTGGATGTCCAATACCAGAATTCCAGGGCAGGTTTCGTCTTCTTCTCAACGTTTTTCTTCATCTCGATTATAGAGTGTTTCTATGGAGTATATAATAAATTGTGCAAATCGGCCATTTCATAAATAATATTATAGTTTAAAAAACTTAAAAAGACGCTTATTAAGCAATAAGGACTAGAAAGTTGAGAATAATGAGAATAAAGTCATTGACCAAAAAATTTTTTCTTATGTAAAAAAAGCGTGAGGTGCCTGATATCAGTTATCTCAATATAATTATGAAAAGTAAGTACACGATTTTTTTACATGAGAGAACATTTTTTGGTCAATGACTTTATTCTTATCATTTTCAACTTTTTAGTCCTTATTATTTATAAGCGTATTTTTCAGGTTTTTTAAATTTTAGTTTTATTTTTAACTCTTTAGTCCATATTGCTTCAAAAGACTAAAAGAGACCAGAAAAACTCTTCGATTATTTCATCCACATGAGATGAAAACTATAACTAAATTGTGGCGAATGTGCTGAAAACCAGTGCATTCGCCAAATCCTTAAATTGTAAATTATGCTGAGAACGGCCTCAGTTTATTCACCCTATTTTACTGGTATCCATTAGAGAGTTCCTCTGTTAAAGTATGCTGTGAATAAAAAGCGCATTAAAAAAGACTACGGTAGAAAAACTCTTCGATTGATTCATCCACATGAGAGGAAGTTATTAATGAACAAATTTTGGCGAATATGATGAGATCATCAGATCAGCTCCAAGATACCAAATTATAGTATTGTGATCCAAACTACATTCAGTGCTCCTCAAAAGTCCCCTCCCCCCTCTTATATTTGGAACGATTATACATAAACAAGTGAAATTTGGAAACTGAATATTAAAGGTTGTAAACTTTCCTACTAGTGATGATAGATGACGAAATCGTCAAAGATGACGTCACAAGGTCATTGTGACCAATAATTTTAAATGGAACCCTACGGCAAGCGACACCTCTTTCAAAATCGAAAAAACCTATTCAATGATAGTAATTTTGTTTGTGTTCATGGCAGTTATGGCAATTCGCTTTTAAAAAACGCAAAGCTGTGATGAATTAAATCGGTTAATACTAAAATTCCAAATTCAAGCTCCGCCTCTGGTTAGTTGTCAAATAAGCTGACGTTTTTGTTGGTCTCCCTAATTCGACGTTTTTGTAATTGTCCAAGTTTTTGTACATTTAATAATTTGTGTATTGTTGATCGAACGTTTAACTGTTTTAGCAGCTTTTGGTACTTTTAAATTTTTTGTACATTTTATTAATTTGTTAAACTGTTGTGAGCCGAACGTTTAAGTGCTTCAAGAAGCGAAATGGTACGTGCTTACGGTGATAAAGTTGCAGCGATCCTAATTCTTGCTGAAACTGGACAAAATATTCATGCAGCAGAACGCATTTTTAATGAGAGGTTTCCCGATCGCCCCGTTTCGAGGACTTATGTAAGGGAGCTTCTTCGTAAGTTTGAAACAACGGGTAGTATTAATGATGCGAAACGATCTGACAGACCACAAATTTCTGATGAGAAAAAAATTGATATACTGGCAGAAGTAATGGGTAATCCTACTTCTTCAACAACTCACGTTGCATCTACCTGTGGAGTCAGTCGAGGTACAGTACACAGGGTTTTGAAAAAAAACAAATTTCATCCATACAAATTAAGAATTGTTCATCAACTCTCAGACGACGACCCAGACCGAAGACTAGAATTTTGTGAAAATATGGGAACTAAAATTAACCAACAGCCAGACAATGTCAAAACAATTTGTTTTAGTGACGAAATTACTTTCTATCTAAATGGAAATGTAAATAAACAGAATGTGAGGTATTGGAGTGATGCAAATCCTCACCTGTTTCGGGAAACACATACCCAATTTCCCCAGAAGGTGAATGTTTGGGCAGGTATCCTGGGAAACCACATCGTTGGGCCACTTTTTTGAAATACTAATTTAACTGGTGAGGTTTATCTGGAGCTGTTGCAAAACGCAATAGAACCGTTAATCCTTGAAGTTTTGGAAGATAATCCAGATGAATTCGGCAATCTGGAAATAACATTCCAACAGGATGGTGCTCCTCCACACTATTACGGTGCAGTAAGACGGTATTTGGATGAGGAGTATCGTGGTAGATGGATTGGACAACGAGGTTCAACGGAATGGCCAGCTCGATCACCGGACCTCACACCTTTGGATTTTTTTCTGTGGAGATACCTCAAATCGAAGGTGAACGCCACTGAACCTGACAATATTGAAGTTTTAAAACAACGTATTGTTGCAGAATGTGAGGCTGTTTCCGCAGATACATTTGCAAAAGTACGAGAAGGGTTTAAAAATAGGATATTTCACTGTCAGGAAGTAAATGGAGGTCACTTCAAGCAATTTCTTTGAGTAGATACTGATTCTTAAATCTGTAATTAATATCATACTGAATGAAATTTAAATTTTAATGTTTACTAATGAGCCATTTAAACTGCCATAAACACGAACAAAATTAGTATTATTGAATAAGTTTTTTCGATACCTTTCAAAAGAGGTGTCGCTTGCCGTAGGGTTCCATTTAAAATTATTAGTCACAATGGCCTTGTGACGTCATCGTTGACGATTTCGTCATCTATCATCACTAGTAGGTAAGTTTACAACCTTTAATATTCAGTTTCCAAATTTCACTTGTTTATGTATAATCGTTCCAAAAATAAGTGGGGGGAGCGGACTTTTGAGAAGCACTGTATACATACCAAATTTCATTTCGATACGACAATTAGAAGTAGGTTAAAATTGACTTCCAAGATTTGATTACATTGTTAGTTTCAAGTGAAGCTAATAAAGGCGTTTATGTGCCTGAAAAGGTGGGCTTCAATCCTTCTGAAATCACCAGAGTCATTTCGTTTTCTTCCATTTTTGAAGCCAGTTTCTAGAACCCTCACACTATTGCGCAAAAAAAAATTGTTAAATATTTATAAAAAAAAACAAAAAAAAAAAACGACTGCGTTAAAAATAATCAACTGATAAATGGATATATTGTTTCAGCAATGCAGGATGTACCAAGCAATATTTTTTTGTTCAATATCTACTTAAGCAAATACTAAAATATACTATAATATAAGTATAACTGGAATGTTATAAGATATTGCAGACGGGGACAAACCAATAACCAAAATATGTTTGGTGGTGGTCTTCAAGTGAAAATCTATTTTTATTTTTACAACAAATATGTTTCATTTTTGTTTGTCTCCGCCTGCAATACCTTGTTACATCCAAGTAATATTTCTTCACCCCGGAGGTAAACGACACCATGTCACAAAAACGTAACTTTTCAGCAGAGCAAATTTGCGAATTTTTCAAACTTGAAGTGCATATTTCTTCGCATCTAATGAGAATTGCATTGCGAAACTGTAACACAATATTAATGGCATTATACACTAAATGTGAATACTGTTTTCAACAATAAATTTTGAACATTTATTAAAAAAAAATATTTGGATATGGTGCTTTACACCTTTGGGCATGAACGTTGCCGATTGGACTCAATGTTATTAGTCTTAAAAGTTAGATATACTGTTTGTAACAGTTACAGTTAGGTTACAAAAATAGGCCAAGCAATAAATATTCAAAACACTTTATTACTGAACAAAATCTTCAAAAGTACAAACTCAAATATTATGATTTTTTTTTTGAAACTGATATGACTCTGGCACTAATAACACATAATCGTTGGAGAAGGCGTTTTAGTCATCCAAGGAATCACTGTTATCACCATTAGGATAGTATCCGTTGTTGACATTGTAATGTGTTTTTCTAGGATCGAAAATTCGACGGCTAAAACGGTTCCTAGAAGGGCACGTTACTTTTTTTTCCTCATTTATTTAACGTCGGCCTATTTCTGCTACCAAGGCTAAACACCGACGCCGGTGAGCACACTCCTCCCAACCAGAAATTTTCAGAGGTAGGATTCTTTAACGAGCTCAACCTCTATGAACTCGAGACCGCCATCTTAACGTCCTCTCCGAAGGACGGCATATCTATCGTCTTATCTCCTGCTCATTGATAAGACGCCTGCAGCTGCGAATATACTACTACGCTACAGTTGTTAGGAGGGGTACGTTACTTATGACGCCAAAGTACTATACAGGAAATATGCTCCTCTCTCAATTTTGAATCTCGGGCGCCAGATTTTATAGTGGTTTACGGTATGTCCAGGGGTCCGGAATTTTGACACTTTTTGAGCTCTTCAAAAGACTGTACACTGGTTGCATTTATGTCCCTAGAGAGACAGACAGACAAGGCCGTCTCCACACTAGCAGACAGAACTGTCTTCACACTAACTATGTAACTTGGTTTCTCTTCTGAGTCTATGATTCATTTGCCTTAAATGAGACGGGGTTTTACACAGCATGTAACAAGTATTAAATCAACTGGTATATTCAAATTTTGGGTTATGGCAATTCCACAAAATATTTTCAGATATAATTCGTTTCATATAATATAGTAGTCGGTCTGGCAAACTTAGATAGGCGGACGATACACAATAATATTCATACTGCTAGTAAGTTCGAATTATCACAAGAATATGTAGATTGATTTGTTCGAAAATATGAGCAGGATGTTCATAAAATCAGATATGGAATCATCTGCGACTGAAAGATGAATGTTAGCCACTATCTTTCATCGTTCAATATAACCTCTTGTGGAATATTCATGTGGAAAAGGGAAACATTCTCTATTGAATATTGAATAGAAAGATTTTCCTGTGAATTGAAAAACCTACGATAAAAAAGAAGTAATTTTTTGTGAATGTCTAACAGAAAACAACTACTTCCCCGGCTAAAGCCACGCTATACATTGAACCTCATCTGACAGATATTCTGTCAGGATCCTAACCCAAAAGAAAAATCTCAAATTGAAAATTTGCATTTTCATTCAGATAGTTTTTTGATTTTCTATTCCAGTCTCAATTGAGAACTCATGTAGATGAATTACGCGAAGAAGAATGTTTTCCAGGAGAGAGTACTCACCAGAAATAATTTGTAACAATGACGCAAGAGAGGCATCGCATTCACTAGGTCTTCAATACATTTTTGTCACCGAAAATCTATTTCACGCTTCCACGATCATCTAGAAAATGTGTTTCCAATTTCTTCCGGTCTTCCTGATGATCGTGGAAGCATGAAATAGATTTCCGTCACAAAAATGTATTGAAGACCTAGTGAATGCGATGCCTCGCTAGCGTCTTTGTTACAAATAATTTGGTGAGTACTCTCTTTTGGAAAACATTCTTCTTTGCCTCATTCATCTACATGAGTTCTTATTGAGACTGGAATAAATCAAATATCTATCTGAATTTCAGATTTTTCGTTTGGGTTAGGGTCCTTTCAGAATATCTATCAGATATAGTTCAATGTCCAGCGTGGCTTTAGCTGGGAAATAGTTGTTTTCTGTTAGACATTCAAAAAAATTACTTCTTTTTTATCGTAGATTTTTCAATTCACAGAAAAATATTTCTATTCAATTTTTAATAGAGAGAATGTATCTTTTTCTAATGTGTAGATACTACTGAACTCAATCCTAGAATAGGTATTACCTAAACACTGTTGAAAACAATTTCTCCTATAATACGGTTACGTGGAGGACTTAGAAGAAGAACTTCTTTTTTATCGTAGATTTTTCAATTCACAGAAAAATATTTCTATTCAATTTTTACTAGAGAGAATGTATCTCTTTTCAATATGTAGATACTACTAAACTTAATCCTAGAATAGGTATCACCTCAACACTGTTGAAAACTGAGGACTCAAAAAGTGATTTGTTGAGGTTGTGGCAATTAACTTTTTCTTTCCGAATTAAACCCTCATTAATCTCAAACCAATGATTCCACTTGGTTATTCTCTGGGATTTCCGTTCGCAATATCCCCACCTTTGATATTCCACGCCATTCCTTGTTCTAGGCCCTTCTGGTAATAATTCAATTTTTCCTAGTGATCTGATCCGTTCGGCGATTTCCCTGAAGTCAACCAACTCTGGGCTAGGATACAGACTACAAGGCATCAACGTTATTTCCATGAAATTAAAATACGATCCACTGGGTGGAGGAACAAACATAACGGATATTTACAAAATCACTTCCAAGAATCGGGGGATGAATAATATTCTGAAAAATCCCGGTATCGGGGCTATTGATTTTGGAACTCGAAACATTTGCTCTGCAATTATTGTATATTTTGCGGCCGTTGTTCGAATTGGGTTGTTCCCTGAATTCAAACACCGAAGAAAAATTGTTAATATGTGATATTATCGCACGACAGTGGCTTTAGTTCGGAGTTTTCCCTGAACTCAAGCCAATGTGGCCAAACTAACCGAAATTCACAATTTAAAGTGATGTAACCTTCCGCGTCAGTTGTTTTCATTTGGCGTGCCCCCTGAACTCAAACAACTGATAACATAATGTAACAATCACATGGCGATCAATTTCCAGACTACTTGTGAGTGAATTCACGCTATAAAACACCTGCAAGAGCTCAAATGCTGATATTTCTTGAGTGTACACGGATATCTGTTTTGGAGTTTCAATAGTAGGGTACTATTGAAACCCCAAAATATATATAAATAAGAACAATAATAGGAATAACAATTCATAAACCAAAAAAAAGTCGCAGTTTACCAACTTAACCAACCGAATTCTCTCGTGAGGATTAATTTTGAATAAAATAAAATCAAATATGAATATATACGCTGCAGTCTTATGACAAGCCTAAACTCGACTGCAAAGAACGAAAAATGTGAATAGTAATAATGCTCAAATAATGATAATTAAATCTTTTCCTACGGATACCTCAACGCTTCTGGAAAACACTTTAACTTAAAGATTTTTTTTTTAATAAGAATAATAACCGTTTTCATTATTTTTATTATCCTAGCTTTTCAAACAAAAGAGTTACATTGAGTGATAAGAAATGAAAATAAAAGGCGAAGTTCAATTTTAATTGTTCTTCCACTTAACCTCAAAAAGTCGATGCGGTAAATAGAGTGATGATATCGGTTCTATACATAATTTTCTTGTGCAGATATGCAGGGGTTTTGCTCAAAATTAATTTATGAAACAGTTGCAGCATGAAGGTTTCTTCTATATTTTCCCAACCAATGTTATGCATTTTATATGAAATTCTCTGTCGCTTCCTGATACCATATATGAGTCGTTAACAAGAGTTTTGAACTTTTTGGATTTTTACCTGATACTGACTAGTTAAAAAAGCATTATACAATACATCTGCATAAGTGAAATTTGATAATACAAGTATCTCGCATAAAGTAGCCTTCAACCCCAATGAAAGAACATGTCTTAGGCTATAAATGCTTTCCAATATGAAATAGGCACGTATCATTTTGTTGACATGTTTTTAAAAAATTTTATTCCACATCTAGTGTAACACCCAAGTTTTCTGTTTCCTCAACCATTTCAAGGCGCTGATTAATAATATTTATGTTCACGGATTCAAGTATGGCGGCACGGTTAACGTGAACTAAAAACAATTGCTTTCGATTTACCCTTTTCAATCTTGAGGCAATGATTAGATGCTGTTTTAACAGAGGTTTAAAGATCCTTGTTGATTCGAGAACATGCACTTTCTACCATTGACGGGGAAAAGCTGTAATAGAGCTGGTGTCATCGGCATTCATATAGATTTGACAACGCTGGAGGCTATTAAAAAAAATTAGATGTGTATATGGTAAAGAGTGAGGGTCCCAGAATTGAACCTAGTGGTACACCTGAGTCAAGTCCATCTATATTTACTTTTTGTTGTCGATTTTTCAGAAAGGATTCTATTAAAGAAATAACATTCAAAATATTCAATAATAAATCATGATTGATTGTATCAAACGCTCGGCTAAAATCTAATGAAATCATTACCGTACAGTTTCCCTTATCAACGTCATCAATCACATGCAAAAGTGCAGTTGTACAGCTGAACCTTTGCGAAAGCTTGATTGTATTGCGGTAATAAGGAAGAATTCTCAAGATGTTCCTCAAGTTGAAATTCAATAGTATTTTTGACAGAATAGCTAGTATGCTTATTGTACGAAGGTCTTTTCATTCAGAGGGATTCGATTTTTTCCGTAAAACTCTCACAACCGCGGTCCTCCATGTTGTGGGAAAAATATTATTTGTTATGCAAGAGTTTATTATGTGACTAATATAGGGTATAATATGGGGACAACACAATCTAATATTTGGACCATCGCAGCCTGCTATTAGTTTTCACATTCATCCCCCTTCTCACCCACATTTTCACTCCTTTAGAGGTGGAATATAAAAAAAACATACTGTAAAAACTTTAGCTCTTAGGTCCAGCGGTATGGTTTGGGCGTTGATTGTATATCATTAATCAGTGAGTCAATTAGTCAGGACATGTAATTATATATGTACATATTACCCCAAACACGAGCTAGCTGCTATGAACCGTTAATGAGATCCTTTGACTATCTTCCGTCTCTATCATCAGATTAACTCCGGGCCTCCATTATGTTGTAGTGTGTAATGAGTAATAAAGTTTCAACAGAATCGGTCTACAGGTGTGAAATCAATAAATCATCCCCTATTTTCTACCATTAGGAGTGTCATTTTTTTTTTCAAATCCGAATGGGACCAACTCCGAAGCATACCCTATACAATAAAAAAAAGAATCATTCAATTCGGATAACCCAGTACAAAGTTATGCTAAGAAGTAGAAATTCAGTGGGTGAACCAACAATAATTCCCCCATTTCCCTACCCTTGTTTTCAAATTCAAATGGGACCAACTTCGGGGTATACCATATCCATTGAAAAAAGAATCATCCAAATCGGAATACTCTGTGAAAAGACTACACTGATTTGAAAGTGTGACTCCGAAATAAATGTTACTAATATTTTTCCATATTTGCAAAGTGAGGTAGCTTCTGGAAAATGTGTTTCCCAATTCTTCAAATCGAATAAATCTGAAAGAAAATTAAAATTTTCACTTTCAGATTTTTCTTTCGAATTAGGATTCTTTTAAAATATTTATCGGATGTACTTCAATGTCCAGTGTGGCTTAAGCCGGGGAAGTAGTTGTTTTCTGTTAGATATTCACAAAAAAATACTTAATTTTTATCGTGGATTTTTCAATTCACAGAAAATTATTTTTATTCAATTGAGAATGTTCCCTTTTAAAAATTTGGCCTGTTTTCTTATTATACAGGGCGTTCATAAAGTGTGGAAACTCTCCATTATCTTACGAGTTGATCATTTTCGGATGTGAAGCTCGGACAGATCGATTTTATACTTTAGTTTTCCACCTTTAAAAAAATGATTTTCTCCCCACCACCTTACAATATATGACGTCATCGACATTTTTTTTAATTGAAACGGTATATTTTCATTCAAAATTGAAAGCTCATATTTTTCTGAGTTCAACCATACCACATACGTCATATGTAACACTTCAAGTTACAGTATACTGAGTATGAAGGAAACCAGTGTTCATATTTCTTAACATTATTTAATTATTTATTTTGCAATGAAAATGTCATAAGTAAGTGGTAAAAATAAGCAAATAACAAATTTACAACAAATGCTCGAACTGAGCTCGTTGGTTTAGTTGACAATACCAAGACGTCTGATGGATTCTTGGTTACGTTTGATATAGTAATCTCTGGTATAATTCGTTGAATTATCTCTTTAAGGTCTTCCAAATTGGTAGGTCGATTTATGTACACTTCACTTTTCAGGTAACCCCAGAGAAAAAAGTCCATGGGAATTAAATCTGGGGACCTAGCAGGCCATTCAATCAATCCGGCGATTGGGAAAGGTTTCATTGAGAAAATCTCTAACCACTCCAGTATAATGTGGACCTGCTCCATCCTGATGGAACCAAATAGTAGAAACTATTCAACCAGGTTGATTAATGTCTGGAAATATTACAGTTAAATGAGGAACTACATAAGTTTGTAACAATTCCAAATAATTTTCACCCATCAGAGTACCGTCAAAAAAATATGGTCCTACAATAGTATTCCTAAGAATCCCAGTCCACACAGTTACTTTTTGGGGATATTGGGTATAGGCCTCCATCGTCCAATTTGGATTTTCTGTTGCACGATAACGACAATTTTGCGTGTTCATGGTACCGTTTATACAAAAAGTTGATTCGTCGGAAAATAAGCCATTATTTTGATTACACACTTCTTGCGTCTATCGAAGTCGTCTTTATTGAGTTCATGTATAAGTTTAACTTTATATGGATGTAATTTGGCTTTTCTTAGAATTTTCTGACACATCTCATTCTTGTCAGATAAAGTTGTAATTGAACAATGAGTATTTTCTTCAATTCCAAGTAATACATTCAATTGAGTGTCTTCGGCAACGGTAGGCCTGCCACTCTTAGGCTTATCCCTAATATTACCAACCAATCTCATTGAATTTATGTAATATTTTTCTTACCGTCGATTTGCTTATTGGTTCTCGATCAGGATATTTCTCATTGAAGTTGTCGCATACTTCTGCCATACTTACCTTACAATGGCCGTAACCTAAGATCATCAAAACTTCTATTCGCTGTTTTTCTGACAGCACCATCGTAATTTCAAATAATTTATTTTAGGATAATATTTTTCAGAAAGGTATTATTGAAGACTTATGAATCGATGCTACACAACAAATCAGTTTAATACTGACATATGCAATGGTATCTAAGAACTTATTGTCTGGTTTCATAGCCAACTCAAGTTTGTCAAGATACTCATACTAACTACTGAGTAATTATCAGGTTTTCATTGCAAAATAAATAATGAAAAAGATATTGAGAAATATGAACACTGGTTTCCTTTACACTCGTATACTGTAACTTGGAGTGTTACATATGACTTATGTGGTATGCTTGAACTCAGAAAAATATGGGCTTTGATATTTTTATTTGAAAATATACCCTTTTAATTTAAAAAAATATCGATGACGTCATATCTTGTAAGGTACTGGGGAAAAATATTTTTTTAAAGGTGGAAACTAAAATACAAAATCGACTTTACCTCCGAAAATGATCAACTCGGAAGATAATGGAGTGATTCCACACTTTATGAACGCACTGTATATGTATGTTATTATTATTTTTCAGTTTGCGAATTATCTACATGTATTGATGTATATGTATGTGTAAAAATTGGTTATTAGGCCACTCCTAGCCGTTTTGCAAATTCTTTCAAAATTTATACATATAAATGGTCGGTTCCCACGTAGAGGCTGAACCTTTGTAGGTTCTTGTCATTCATTTGTTTTATTGTTGGACGAATTATTTTTAGTAGATTTTTTTATTGCAATCCTTCGATACAGTGAAAACTTTTCTCAATACTTCTTTTGGTGTATAAATATTATTATTGAGATACCCTTTGGAAATTGATCAGACACAATGTTTATATATAGTTTATTGAATATAAGGTTACAGACTTACGCAGTTGAAAATGTGAGCTTTTTAATTGACTTGATAAATACATGTTCACAAATTGTACAGATAGATTCAATATTTGGCTCAGTGGCGGCCATCTGGTGGTGGATATCCGGCATGTCCATGATGTCCAGGTGGTCCTGGTGGTCCAGGTGGACCAGGTGGTCCTGGAGGTCCGGGAGGACCGGGTGGAGGTGGGTGGTGACGATGGGGATGCAGAATGTGGTCCAAAATTTTCACTGGCGCAAGTACAATATTATCCACAACATTCCCAACCACAGTGAATGGTCCAACAACTCTGTCGTGATCATGTGGAGGCGGTGGTCCAGGTGGACCAGGAGGTCCAGGGGGTCCAGGAGGTCCAGGTGGTCCGTTCCAACTCATCTTTCACACGGAGAATAAAATAAATATTTGACTATTGTTTCACTTCAGTGAAACAAATGAACTGACTGGAAAATTCTTATCTTGTGAATACTCTTTATACGAATAAAATATGATCACTCATCTTTAATGGGAACCCACTGATTAGATTATTGGTATTGATCTTCCAGGTAATCATATATCTAAACATGTTCTGAATTGCTATGTAATTGAATGTTTCTTACAAAGTATAGATAGATAGATAGATGATAGATATTTATTTGCCATTAAAGTGTTACAGGGAACACAAGGTTTTGTCATTAAAACAAAAAAATTTATAAACTATAACATGAAAATATAATATTGAAAAAGACAGGAAACATTTTTCCTTGAAAAAAAAATAAGGAAAGGAGGGAAAAAAACACAGAATACATTTTTCCTTGATCAACAGACAGACAAGCAGACATACATTTTCAACATATAGTATTAGTCACTACACAATTTAACTCTCTGAGACGATTGCTATGCATCAAAAAATTCCTTCAGGTTAGGTTAGGTGACTTTTTGAATGTATTTGTACTTAAGTTTGAAATGTGAATTTCTTGTGCTTTCCTGGTCTGATATCTATGCACATCTTGATTAAGCGTCAATTTATTTTCATTTTTATGAATGAAGCAGGAAATTTTTGAAATATATATTCCGGTCACAGTAAGTATCCTCTGTTTTTTGAAAATCTCTCTACAAGATTCTCTGTATTGCAAATTATATATGATTCTTATGATCCTTTTTTGTAGTACAAAAACTCTGTCAATAACAGTAGATTGGCCCCATATTATAATGTTATAACTCAAGATTGAGTAGACTAGTGAATAATAGCACTTTTTCAACTCACTTTGATTAATTTCTCTCTTCAATTGTAGAATAGCAAACGTATTTTTTGCAAGTTTAAAGCATAATGAGTCTACTTCTCGATGGAACGTTAGGTTACTGTAACGTAAATAAACTTAACTTGGTTTATACTAATTTATTTCACACTTAAATCTACAACTTAATTTATATTATGCCACTGTATAGCTCGATCGTATGGGCTCGTTCAGACTGTCCTTGCCATCTGGAGGGCTACCTATTTATCTCCGTCACAGGATTCCCGATCTTTCGAATTCCGGCAGTTGGCGACGGCATGTTCCAATTGTTTCCAATATTGACCGTTGTTTTCCGCGGAAGAGCGACTGGATGGTTCTCGAATATCTCCGGGGATGATCTCATCGCTGTCGATGGCAACGTGTGAGGCGACAGGTCCGGCCTAGGTTCGTTACATTGCCCCCTTCTTAAAGACATTTCGTCCCGAAATTTCATCGTTGGAGTGTGACGATATCTGCATGACTCCCCATATCTGCACCGTGAAGTTCGATGGAAGTAACACTCCACGGTCTTCATGATCGGTCGTGGAAGAGGGTTACAGCAAACCAAAATCCTGACGCCGCTGGATCTGAATATCGCCTCCAGCATACTCTTATGACTCTCCAGTCCAACCCATCAATACCACAGGATAGTTTTGAATTGCTAGATCCCAGATTCTGGTCCACCATAGTATCTCTTAGTTTGGTGAGACTCTTCCAGACATCTTCATAGGACGGTTTATCTTGGGAATGCCTCTTGGTAACTAGGTAGTAGATGTTTCTCTGGCCTTTCTTCAACTGTAGCACCCCACCAACTTCTGGATTCTGCTCCCGCAGTGTTTGGAGTTGACCAAATTTCTTGAGAACACTACGCGATGCCCTGGACATTCGAAGATCTTCTGCCACACAGTGCGCTAGTGCGTAGTCAGCAGGCACCTCGAAAGGTCTCGTGACTCCTCTCTAGTAACCCCATGTAGAACTTTCTGCCCGTTTGAATACAAGGACATAAACTTTCGAACGTCATATCATCCTCCGGTGGCTTGAGGGTGCGAACTTGGTCATGGTTTCCAGCGTAAGGGCCAACCTGTTGAAATGGACGACCCTTGGTTTCCTCGGGGTGGCTTATGGATTCGGTACACAAGGTCGTTTATCCTTTTCACGATTTTATACGGGCCTTCCACGAGTTCCGCAACTTTGGTGATAGTCCACGACGACGTTTGGGGTTGTACAGCCAAACCAGGTCATCAACCTTAAATCCTCCAGCGTCGGCCTTGATGTCATAGGTCTTCTTCATTTTATCGCTGGCACTCTGGATGTTCAACCGGACTCGTTCGTGGATGTCGTCCATTCTCTGCCGAAGTTTGCTGACGTAGTCCTCTCCGCAGTGTCATGTCCTGGCGGTATCCCAAACTTCAGGTCACAGAGGCAGTCGCAGTTCTCGGCCCATTATAATACTAGCAGGAGTTTGACCGGTTGACTCGTGTACTGCGGATCGATAGGCCATCAGGAACAAATGAAGATACTGGTCCCAGTCTCTTTGATGGTCAGAGACAACCTTGGACAAGTGGCGGTTGATCGTCCTGTTCATCCGTTCCACCATTCCATCGGACTGCGGATGTAGGGCCGTGGTTCTTGTCTTGCGGATGTTCAGCAGTAGACATATTTCTTGGAAAAGGTTGATTCGAAATTTCTGCCTTGATCCGAGTGCAGCTCCATTGGAATACCGAATCGACATATCCACTCTTTCACCAAGACGTCGGCGACGGTGATGGCTTCCTGTTGGCAGGGCATAGGCTTCCGCCCACTTACTGAAGTAGTCCATTGCCACAAGGATGTATTTATTCCCGTGGTCGGATACGGGAAACGGGCCGGCGATGTCAATGGCGATTCTCTCGAACGGGCTGCCTACGTTGTACTGACGCATCGGGGCCTTGGGTCGTATTCGAGGTCCATTGCTAGCAGCGCATACAGCGCACTTCCTGCACCAGTCCTGGACGTCAGCTTGACAATTGGCCCAGTAAACCGTTGCCTCACTTTCTGCAGGGTCTTCGTCACTCCCAGATGTCCTCCGGCGACTCCATCATGGATTTCCGCAGCACTTCCTCTCTTCTGTTCCTGGGAACAATTATTTGGCGTCTGTCTTCCCCACCAATATCGGCCTCCAGCACACGTTTCAGGATCCCATTGTCCAGAATAAGAGAGTTCCATTGTGCCCAATAGGACTTAACAGCCGGCGAGTAACCTGCGACTTCCTGCCATGATGGTCTTCGATTGCCCTTCTTCCAGCTGACGACTAAGCCAAGGTCGGGTCCTCTCTTGGTCTTTCTGGATCTTGCTGTCATTCCAGTTGTCATCCATTGCCGCGGTTCTACAAAGTGTTGCTTCTTCTCTTCTGCTCGTCGGCAATGTGAGCAATCATCTGGACATGGTCTTCGCGACAAGGCATCTGCATTCTTATGGCTAGTTCCGGCTCGATGTTCGATCTCGAAATCGAATTCTTGGAGTCTCTCGATCCAACGTGCTACTTGACCTCAGGATTTTTGAACTGTAAGAGCCATTTGAGAGCTGCATGGTCAGTTCTCAACAGGAATCTTCTTCCATACACGTACTTGTAGAAGTGTTCCACTCCTTTACAACAGCTAACAGCTCTGCCTGGTGACACAGTAATTGCGCTCTGGTTTGCTAAGCGTCTTGCTGAAATAACCAATGACCTTCTCCTGTCCCTCCTGGATCTGAGATAGGACAGCTCCAAGTCCCACGTTGCTGGCGTCCGTATCCAAAATGAATTTCCTTTGGGTAGGGATAGCTCAGTATAGGTGCGTTGATCAAAGCTCCTTTCAGCTTCCTGAATGAGTCTTGACATTCTTCGGACCACTGGAACTTTGTTTGGCCTTCCGTGAGCTTGGTCAGTGGTTTAGCGATGTTAGTGAATCCCAGCACATATCGGCGATAGTATGTGCATAAACCAAGGAAACTTCGAAGTTGGTGAATGTCTTTTGGGATGGGCCAATCCTTAACAGCTTTGATCTTCTGGTCGTCCACTGCTACTCCTTCCCCAGAGACAACGTGGCCGAGGTATCGTACTTCTTTTGGAACAGATGGCATTTCTAGGGGTCAGTTTCAATCTGGGGTTCCTCAGTCGCAGGAATACTTCCTCCAAGTTTTTCACGTGGTCCTCAAACGATCTGCCGACCACAATTATGTCGTCGAGATACACTAGACACGTGTTCCATGAGAGTCCCTTCAGTACTGTTTCCATCAATCTTTCGAATGTGGCGGGAGCATTACAGAGCCCGAATGGCATAACGGTGAACTGCCACAATCCTGATCCGATGGTAAAAGCAGTCTTTTCTCGATCTTCCTGAGCCAGTTCTACTTGCCAGTATCCACTCTTCAGATCAAGGGTCGAGAAAATCGTGGGAAACCCGCCAACGTGTCTAGGGTGTCATCTATTCTCGGGAGAGGGTAACTGTCGTTCTTCGTGACATTATTAAGTTGGCGATAGTCTACAAAAGCGTGTCGATCCATCCTTTTTCTTCACCAGTACGACTGGAGAGGACCAGGGACTGTCAGATGGTTCGATAACTCCTTCTTTTCCCATATCGCTGACTATTTTGTCAGCCTCTTCCTTCTTGGCAAGAGGAAGTCTTCTTGCTGATTGCCGGATCGGTCGGGCACCCCCAGTATCAATCTTGTGCTGGACCACATTAGTTCGACCTCCTTTTCCTTGTCCGGTATCGAAGATGTCTTGGTACTTCTTAACTAAATCTCTTAGTTTGGGCTGTTGAGCTGGTTTTATATCTTGGAAGAGATGGCACCAATTTTTCTAGTTCTGTGGGCAAGTTGTTGGGTTGGCTAATCGTACCTCGTACACTCCGGATCACTGAGGAAACTGGCGAGCAGTGCCCCAATATTGTTCCTTTCTTCAAGGTCACTGGAAAATAATTGAATTCATGACCCTTACGGGCACAAATTTGTCAGCACGCAACAAGGTCTTCCCTAGTGCAATCCTCGTCCAATTTTCTCATCATGAAGTTTGGGCTCGAACATCACCACGTTTCCACTGCTCGTACTCCCGTCCAGGCGAGCCTCCAGAATGGTTTCAGCCCTCTCAGGTACGCTTACATCTTCAGCCAACAACACACGGATCAACCCTCACTTCTTCCATTAAGCACCAGCTCTTCTCCGTTGACACGTAGGACGCCGTCTTTGCAATCCTATTCAAACAACTCTGGAATTCATGATGTCCATTCCGATGATTGCATCGTCTTCGATGTCCGCTACAAGTGCCTGATGTTTCACTTTAGTGCTGCCCAAAATTATTTCAATCGGTAGCTCGCCATATACAGTAGCTGGCTCCCTGTTGCTGTGCGTAGCTTCCAAGTTGTCGGTTCAATCCGTTCCGGTGTTCTGGCAAAGGAAGGCCGAGAATTGTCCTAGTCGCACCTGTATCTAGCAGCATGGTGCAAGGCTCGTTATTGATGAGACCGTCTACGAAGACACCTTTGTTCTGTCGTTGAAGGATAGCGACATATGCGTTGTTAACCGAGGCTTGCGGACACATGCCGACGATTGCCCCTTCTCGTCGACCTTTTTTAGTTTTCCTGCATCGGAGTCGATGAATGTTGGACATTTGCTACGCACATGTCCAATTTTGCCACAATTCCGGCATCTTATCTGTCTTTTCTCAGGCAACACTTCCTTCATCACTTTTCTTATGGCAGCTTCCAAGTTAGCAGGCTCCGGTGAGTCTTCCTCAATCGTTTGAACTTTACTTTGGGTTTTGCAGCATTGTTTTGCTGCTTCGAATTCCAAAGCTCGTGCCAGTGCGTCTACGAGATGTGTTGGACGAGCTAATATCAACGCTTGTCTGGTTTCTTGGTCACGGAGTCCATCCAAGAATGCCTGAACCGCTAATCGCTCCATTACATTTTCCGGTATGGCTGGATATGCGAGACGAACCAAGCGTGCAATGTCAGTTTCAAATTCTTGTAAGGATTCGCCCGATTTCTGACAGCGATTTTTCAGCTGGGAGTGGTATACGTGTTCCAAATGGGCGTGGCCATATCGTAATTCTAGATGTTTAATCAGCTGATCATAGTCCTCCTGTTCTTGGGCGGTGAGAGTTTGTAGAATATTTGTCGCTTCTCCACGTAATGCAAGTGCCAGTGCTACAGCTCTTTCCCCTGCATTCCATCCGTTTGCTTTGGCCGCTGCTTCAAACTGCCGGCGGTAATTTGCCCATGGAGTTTTTCCGTCGAACTGAGGCGGCTTCATGGAAAGCTTCCCTATTTCTGAATTGATCTTGACATCTTTTATTCCCTCTTGAACTTTATCCAAGTTCAAACTCAAGTCCAGCATTGCATTTTCGTTAACCATCTCTGTGGAGGGCGCACTATTAATTCGTTTTTCCAGCTTACTGATTGTTTCCTTTATTTTGTCCATTTCTGCCTCGACCCCATCTTTGATTTTATCTACCTCCGTGTTCATTTGCTCCTAATTTTATCTATCTCTGTCTCAACGGTTCCCATTCTTTCTTCTAGAAAATTAGCCACACCACACAATTCTTTTTTAGGCCTTCTGTGTTTTCCAGGAACTTCTTCCAGGTTTCTTGCATTTTCTTCCAGGCTTCTTGAATTTTCTAGAAGCTTCTCTTCCAGATTTCTAGAATTTTCTTGAAGCTTCTCTTCCAGATTTCTATCATTTTCTTCCAAGCTTCTTGAATTTTCTTGCCGTTCTTCTTTCACGGATTTAGTAGTTTCTTCGAGTTTATTCATTACCAAACTTAAATCACCTCCGGAACTTGAATAAAAATGTTTCGGGGGCCCACCTTCTTGTATAAGTCCTTCTGCAAGTCTTTCCTGGAGTACTTGCTTTTTACCCGTTGTTTCCAGTTCCCTTTCCTCCAATTTCTGTTTCAATTCTGCTACCTTCAAGTCCGCATTGCGCACTTTTCTTTAACACATTTTGTCTTTGACGAGTTATCAGTCTTTTTCACCCGAATAGTTTATCAGTTTGTTATAAATTCACTTCGCGAATTTTTTCCACGGGCCACCAGTCTATTGTCTGTTTCACGCGAAGAGTGTATCAGTTTATATTCCCACGCACAATTGTCCACTTCGCGAAAACCGCCACTGTCTATTTTCTGTTTCACGCGAACAGTGTATCAGTTTATATTCCACGCACAATTGTCCACTTCGCGAAAACCGGGCCACTGTCTATTTCTGTTTCACGCGACAGTGTATCAGTTTATATTCCACGCACAATTGTCCACTTCGCGAAAACCGGGCCACTGTCTATTTTGGGCGTACAAAAAGGTCTATCAATTTATTTTTCTGACTATCCACTCCACGATCACTTGTTTATTTTCAAAATCTCACTTCCGACACCAATTGTAACGTAAATAAACTTAACTTGGTTTATACTAATTTATTTCACACTTAAATCTACAACTTAATTTATATTATGCCACTGTATAGCTCGATCGTATGGGCTCGTTCAGACTGTCCTTGCCATCTGGAGGGCTACCTATTTATCTCCGTCACAGGATTCCCGATCTTTCGAATTCCGGCAGTTGGCGACGGCATGTTCCAATTGTTTCCAATATTGACCGTTGTTTTCCGCGGAAGAGCGACTGGATGGTTCTCGAATATCTCCGGGGATGATCTCATCGCTGTCGATGGCAACGTGTGAGGCGACAGGTCCGGCCTAGGTTCGTTACATTACTATCGATGGTTGTTCCAAGAAATTTTACACGATCGCTGGTTTCAATATGGCTTATATTTGGCAGAATATTTGTCTTACTCAGTGAGAAAGGCATGAAAACGTTTTTTTTACATTCATGATCAAAGAATTTTTATGACACCACGATTTGAATTGCTTGATTACTATATCTGATTTGGTCTCTAGTTCTGCTAACTTGTTGGCGTGAATGATTATTGATGTATCGTCAGCCTACATGTGAATATTTCCAGAAGTTACAAATTGTGGTAAGTTATCGATAAAGATAAGGAAAAGTAGAGGACCAAGTATTGAACCTTGCCCCACCCCGACATTCAATTTCATTTCTTCGGAAGTCTCTTAAACTATATTCACTGTGATTCGCCTATTTTGTAGATATGAAGCAATCCATTCTAGTGGTTTACCTCTTATTCCTAATTTATTCAATTTCTCTTCGAAGAAATTTGGATTACCAGTATCGAAGGCAGCAGTTAAGTCGAAAAATAAGCCTGCAACTTTTTTCCTTTGTCCAGACAAGAATATACTTGTTTGTGAATTCTAGCGTCGCTAATTCAGTGGACTTTTCTGACCTATAGCCATATTAGTAGTTTGTAGATATACTATGTTCTTCCATGAAAGAATAGATTCTAGTTGCGAAAGACTTCTCAGCAATTTTTTATAAACAGCTCAATGTACAATAGGTCTATAATTTTCAATACTATATTGATCTCCTTTTTCATAGTGGAATCACTTTTCCCAATTTGAGAGAATCAGGAAAAGTTCAAAAGAGTGATTGATTAAGGTCGCAATAGGTTGAGATATAATAGTTTTACAATATTTCAGAAGCTTGATAGGTATTTCGTCAAATCCCGTAGAATTCTTGTTTTTCAAACCATCTATAATTTTCATGACTATAAGTTACAGGTTTAATGTACATACTCTGAGTGACACTATCAGGACTTGAGCATGAAGTAGGTAGATCTCCACCAAAATGGATATCTAACTTTTTTGATACTGTGGTTGTGAAACGAGTAACAAATGAGTCACAGATGACTTTCTGGTCTGTTATTATCTCGTCATTAATTTTCAATTTGATTTCTTTTCTTACATTTTTTCTGCCCAGTCTTTCGTTGACAATTGTCCACATTGCTTTATTTTTATTATCAGATTCTCTAATTTTTTGTGTATTTTCTTCGATTTTTATGTTGCCTATCTTTTTATCAATCGATTTCTTATAACTCTTATAGCTCGCCATCAGGTCTGCATCCTGTGAATTTTTTGCTACATAATATAAAAATTTCATTTCATCGATCTTTTCGTCTATTCTCAGGTTTTTTCGTTCTTTGTTTGTTTTTTTTGCGTATTTTTCTCAGGACATGTTACATTCAAACACCACTCAAGAAGCACAAGAAATTCGTCGTAATATGAATTGATGTTTTCATAGTTTCAGTAAATAAATCACAGTTTGAAGAAAATGCATGCATGAAATTTCGCATATTTTTTTCTGAAAAACGTCTGCGTAAAATGAAAATCTCAGCTTTCTCGTTGGTCTTAAATTCACTCAATTCTTTCACTATCACTAATTGCCCTTTGTGGTCTGAAATGTGTGGTTATATGACATTGCATTTAATTTTATCGTTCAGGTTAGTAATTACGTAATCTATTGCTTTTTTGGAGTGGAATCCTCTGCTGAGGTTAATTCTGGTTGGTTCACTGATGTGAGAAAGAAAATCGAAGGAATGAATGATATTTTGTAGAGATTTATGATCTTTGCTATCTGAAAGTTGATCGATGTTCAAGTTACCCATTACAATTATATTTTGAAATTTATCAGTTATATCGCTTGAAAATAATGTGAAATTCAAAAGAAAGTTGTCTATATTACCATCTGGTGAGCGATAAATGAAAAATTCATTGTTTCAAAGGTTAGGGTCGTTTCTCAATATGAATTAGATGTATTACAACGGTCGGCGTTGACAAAGTGATTGAAAAGTATTTTTTCAAGATATAACTGAAAATATCTAAATTTTCCAACGTAGATTTTTCAAGTTTTCCTTAAAAATTCATTTCATGTTGCAACTAGTTCAATCCTGACTGAGATGGATTCGAGTATAACTTTTCGTCCGAATGTTTGCACTGGATGATAATTGATTATTTGAATAAAAAAATAATTTATCGCGTTTTTTAAACGGACTCAAAAGTATAAAATAATGTTTCCTAGCCCCATACAGATTCATTACCCTGTACAAATTCCCAATCCCCTACAGATCATACTGGTAATTTGTGATTGTTAATTTTTAATAGCAATGAAAAAACTTGTGAGATTTAGAATGAAAAACGTGGGGCGCACGCAATAGATAATTGATGCATGAATAGTCACCAACAATTATATTGTACTGCAAATGATTTGAACTGTTGTGTGAGTATTTTCAAAGACAGCTACTCCCTAAAATGCTTACTATTATCTATTGCGTGCCCCCCCAATTATTTTCATAGCTATTAAAAATTCACAATCACAAATTCTCAAGATAATCTGTATGGGGTTAGGAATTTGTATGGGGTTATAAATCTGTGGGGGCTAGGAGGAATTATTCTATACTTTTTAGCTTGTTTTATACGATGGCGTATTGGCGCCATCCTACAGGTTTTTTTTTAAATCTCAAAATTGTGACTTTTTTTCTCAAAATTTTTAGATTTTTTTTCAAAATTTTGAGAATAAAAGTAAAAAATTTTTCTCAAAATTTCGGCTTTTTCCTCTCAAAATAGTAACTTTTGCATTCTCAAAATTTTGACTTTTTTTCTCAAAATTTTGAGATTTTTTCTCAAAATTTCGAATTTTATTCTCAAAATTTTGAAATTTTAAGCTATTGCATATAGCTTTTATCGCGGGCCTTGAGTTCGGAGACCGAATCCAGAAATTCCGTAACGAAAATAAACCTAACACCCCCCACTCCGACCGGCACAGCGGTCGGCGTTAGGGCACCTCCTCTTTGTATTTACTTCATGGTACGACTCTACGAAGCTCGCACGAATCGAGACGAGCTGCTCCGAAATCAGACGAATACGTAATCAGCTGTTTGTGAGAAAGTATAGATGTTAATGTTAGGAGCTCATTTGTTGGAGATATTCGTGCGTGCTTATGCAAACTTAGAAATGGCCTACACATAGTCATGGTAGCAATTTACATTTCTCCGAATCCAAAATTAGACGAGGTAGAGCATTTTATTCATTGCACTTTACTGGAGTACACTGAAGAAGGGTCGAAAATACTTGGTACAAATGGTAATAAATGTCCACTTATCTTGGCTGGCGATTTCAACATCAACTTCGCTGATAAAAAATCAGAGCGGTTGACAAGTTTTCTTTCGAAAATATTGAATTTGAAAATGAATAATGATCCACAAGAATCCACAACAAAATATGGAACCACCATTGATGCGGTATTTTTCCAGATATTTAGAAGATATCAAGTCTCAAACTTATGTTTCTTATTTCAGTTACCTATAGTTTCAATGATAAATATTCCTGAAGAACCGACATGTATTGAAATATAATAAAAAAATATTTTGAACAACATTAACTTCTCATTTATTAAATGAAAGAAAAAAATTTGTTTTCTTATCGGTCACCACGCTTAAAGTGTAACTTGAATTAATATCAAAGAAAAAAAAAATACTGCATAAATAAAATAAATATATAATTATAATTGCGTAAGTTGATAAAAAATGCTATGCAATAGCTTTACCGCGGCAGTCTCCGAGTGCCACACGTCTTTTTTTCTCAAAATTTTAACTTTTTTTCTCAAAATTTTAACTTTTTTATTCCTAAAATTTTTAGTTTTTTTCCAAAAAAATTTGAGATTTTTTCTCAAAATTTTTACTTTTATTCACATTTTGAGATTTTTTCTCAACATTTTGAGAATAAAAGCCAGAATTTTGAGAAAAAATCTCAACTTTTTGAGGAAAAAACTCAAAATTTTGAGAATTGAATAAAAAAATATACTGGTAGGATGGCGTCAATACGCCGTCGTAGTTTTAAAATCATGGTATATTAACAAAATAATTATTATTATTTCTGGCTTTTCAGACTTGTTCTGTGTGAAATTTTGCAATCGATTTTGAGGTGGGCGTTCAATGCAGTGTATTTTTATTTCAAGTTGCATCGAGAAACGGTTACACTTTGAGAACTCAAATTTAGAAGGTGAACTTGGAAAAAATAAGAGTACTGATTGAAAATATTAAGATTGAATTCCTTTCGGAAATTGAGATTTTTTTGCCGAAAATTAAAGGAAATAAGCCAATACAAGCTTCCTCTTTATTTCAAACGAAAGACCCATAAAAATAGTTCAACTTCCGAATGAAAGCGCATCTCCAGACAATTGTGTTTGGGACATTAACTTGTAATACGAAATGGGCTATACTATAATGAAATAGAAATGTGATTTTTATGAAAATGAAAGTTTCGGATTCGGAGATTATTCATAATCATATCATGGAGAGTAATTTGAGGAAGGATAAATAATAAAATAATTAATAAGAAACACCTTTTTAAAGACAAGCTTTTATTCAAATCGATAAAAAGTAGAAAATAATTGCTTTGGATATGCGACGTAGGTTATTCCGTGAGTAATAGATTCAAGAGCTTGTCGCGCAAAGTTTTCAGTTCGAATACAAAAGCGACAAGCTTTTGAATCTATAACTACCATTATTTTTTACTTTTCAGCACATTTGAATAAAAGCTTGTCTTTAAAAACGTCTTTTTATTGAACATTTTATTTTGTGCTTTTTAGTAAGTACGCCTTAATTTATGAATTTTCATCAATGCATCATCATTATGAAGCCTTTAAGTTCTGAGCTATCTAGTTCTTCAATGAGAATCTAAAGATCAACTCGTCCGCCATCCTGGAGCTGCGATCTTCAATTTATGAAAATTATAATTCCGAAAAAACCCCGACATACCAATTTTGAAGAGAAACGGTCCATCATCACAAAACTTGTCCACCATCTCGGAGCCGCCATCTTGAATTTATGATTTCATAATCTTCGACCCCGAAAACCTCCACATACCAATTTTGAATCAAATCGAACCATAAACACAAATCTCGTCCGCCATCTTAGAGTCAGCATTCTGTTTATACACGCTTTATATTAGCTTCACTTGTATGTTTGTTTGTTTGTTTGTTTGTTTGTTTGTAACCGACTCCTTTGGGCACGATTTTGACCCACTTCCAGACGTCCGAATGATGTGAAATTTGGCAGGTGTACATAATTTTGGTGACAATGCATTAAGAAATTTTTGTGTGAGTAAAAAACAAAATGGCGGCTTTAATATGGCGTACGAGTTTTGTGAATATGGTCCGATTCGCTTCAAAATCGGTATCTGAGGGTTTTCATGGTCGGAGATTATGATTCTCTTGTCAAAATCGAAAAACTCGAAATGGCGGCTCCAAAATGTTGGCCGAGTTTTGTGATTATGGTCTGATTCTATTCAAATTTGGTATGTGGGGGTTTTTGGGGTCGAATATTATGATTTTTTTTGAAAAAAATGGAGAATGCGAGATGGCGGCTTCAAAATGGCGGCCGAGTTTTGTGATTATGGTCTGACTCTATTCAAAATTGGTATGTGGGGGTTTTTGGGGTCGGAGATTATGATTACCTACGTTGATAATGTAACGTAAATAAACTTAACTTGGTTTTACTAATTCATTTCACACTTAAATTTACAACTAATTTATATTACTAACTACGCCACTGTATCGCTCGATGCTATCGGCTCGCTGAGACTGAGACTGCTCTACCCTCTTGAGTGCTGCCTATTTATCTACGTTACAGAATTCTCGACCTTTCCAATTCTGGCGGTTGGAAACCAGCATGTTCCAGTTGTTTCCGAAATTGACCGTTGTTATCCGCGGCGGCGCGACTGGATTGTTCTCGAATATCTCCGGGGATGACATCATCGTTGTCGATGGCAACGAATGAGGCGACAGGTCCGGCCTAGGTTCGTTACATTAAGATTAATCCATCTTTTAATTTGCAAAAAAATCATTAAAATAATAGTTTAAAAAAAACTAAAAAACACGCTTTCATAAATGAACCACACTAAAAAGTAGGAAATAAATAATAGTTTAAAAAAACTTAAAAACACGCTTTTATAGAAAACCAGACTAAAAAAATATAAAATGAGAAAAAAATGTATTTTATTTTAAAAAAGGCGTGGGGTGCATGGTATCAATAATTATATAGTACATTACACACCTAGGGCAGTAAAGTAAGAAATGTCGCAGATCACAGGTAATTGTTGGCCAAGGCGATACCATGCACCCCACGTTTTTTTTAAATAAAATAATTTTTTTTCTTATTTTCAATTTTTTTAGTCTGGTTTTCTATAAAAGCGTGTTTTTTAGTTTTTTTAAACAATTTTTTTTTTCTCAATTCCATATTGCATTGACACGGGAACTATGACCACCTGCAAATTTCACGTTAATCGAGCAACTGGAAGTGGGTCAAATTCAACTTGCAAGATTTGAAAACAGACAGATACCGGGGCAGATGAAACTAAATAAAAGCTTGTAAAAATCAACAATCAATGACGGGGTCCAGAGGTTCAATCTGTAGAATTTAACGAAGCTTTTCTTGACTGATAATAGGCACACGACAAATAATTTTTCTAAACATTCTTCTGAGGGTAGTGCACCTCTCTGCCAGTTAATTTATTCAATATTTCAAAAATTGTATTTTTTCGCAGAATTCAAGCTATTATAGAAGCTTTTATCCAACTTGCCTTGTTTGTTCCTCTGTGATTATTATTTATTTCTCGATTTGTACGTTCGGGTGAAATTTTGCAAATGAATTTTGATCCACTTTCAGGCGTCCGATTAACTTTGGCAGGTGTTTATAATTCCGGTGACAGTCTATTATGAAATTTTTGTTATGGAAAAAAATAAAATGACGGACGACTTTCGTGATTAAGGGGCGCTTCTATTCAAAATTGGTATGAGGGTGTTCTTTGGGTCGAAGATAATTAATTTTTTGTCAAAATTGATTGATTGAAGATGACGGCTCCAAGGTGGCGAACTTTATTTCTCGACTACGGTCCAATTCTATTCAAAATTGGTGTGTCGGAGATTTTATACTCGAAGATTACGATTTTTTTGTCAAAATTAATAAATTTGATATGACGAGTTTTGTGATTATGGCCCGATTATCTATTCAAAATTGGTATGAGGGGGTTTTTGGGGTCGAAGATGATCAATTTAATAAGATGACGGATTTTATGAATGACTAGGAAGAATTAAATAAAAATGATAAAAAAAATTCATACAAACTTCTACACAAATGCGATAAAGAGGAAAAATTCAAAATAAATAAAAAAATATTGTTAAAGAAGTTTTTATACAAATGTACTGGACAGAAAAAATATATTTTTTTGCTTGTTTGAGGTTATTCTATGAATAACAGATCTATAAACTTGCCCCGAATACAAATTTATAGTCCGGGTTTTTGGGGCGAAGATTATGATTTTGTTGTTAAAATCAAAAACATTCAGAATGGCAGCATTTATCTAACCAATCGAATCCCCATATCTACTAATATACACCATGCTGCTAGTATATCCACAAATATACACGCTACTTGCTATAAAACAAGTAGGCTCCACCATTTTTCACTGTCAGATGACACTGTCGAATTAAAAAATGATGTCCGACCGTTTCGGAACACTTCCTCGAAAGAAATTCGAAAAAACGTAGAAAAACATAGTTTTACAATCTGGTCGTATACCACTCCTGATAGATATTTTGGTTAAAGTATACACTGATATTTTTCCGCCAATATTGTGGCAGAAATACCACTCGACCAAATTTCTTTTGAAAAATACCCTTCCAGTTTTGCTGTAGGGGTATTATCGAAGTAGTTTTTACAAAAAAATCCTAGAGAAAAGTTCAGATCTATCGCCGGAAGCGAATAAAATTGCTGAATCAAATAAAATTTATTTGAATCAAACAAATGAATATGCACGACAAAATATAATATCAAAATGAGTAAAATTATTTCTTGGTTTCGGATCAAATTTAAAGTTTCAATCAATCGAAACTAATGAACCAAATCTCTTATTCTATTCATAATTCGTTTTGGCAACCATGTAATTATTTTGTTTAATCGAATAATCAGATCTACAGAATTTGCTGATTGCTTTAACAAAAATATTGATTCAAACAAGTATTTATGTCGAATTAATGAATCCAATAAAATGTCAATTCAACCAAATAACCAGATCCCTCTTCACGAAGAATATATATATATATATATATATATATATATATATATATATATATATATATATAAAAATTCAACAATTGTAGAAGCACATATTGTTTAGGAACATAATTTTAAAAAAACAATTTTGAGAGACAAATTACAATGGTTAAAGATGACTGAAAATGGAAGTGGATACAGGAAGTGCAAATAGAAGTTCAAGTGTCATATAAGTCAATTCAAACTGTCATGGAAGAAACATGTGTTTGTCCACAGAACAAAGGAATAGTACATCTATATGACAAATATTGATAAATGAGAGTAAAAATCAAGAATAGAAGCAGTTTTTATTCAGAAAATTCAATTGAATCAGTTTTAACAAGTAATTGAATAACACTTAGGTTGAATCAGATCGTTTATTCATGCTATTAGGTTCATTTTTTATGATACCATTTCAGAAATTCTTTAGGTAGTTATTTTCACTGCTATAGAAGGGTTGTTAAATTACTGAAATGATTAGAGTTAATATTATGTTCAGCTAATGCACAACTGTTTTTTTTATTTTACAATCAATCACTCTTATGAGATGTATGCTCGTTGAATTCCTACTGACCGATATATTTTATCACAGTTAAGGAAGGAATACTATAAAGAATTTGATTTTCATAAATCGTTAAGGGCTTCAGTTCTAGTGTAAGCAGCAATAGTTTGATATTTTTGTTGGCAATGCGTAGTTTATCTAATTTAAACACATTAGTCAGTTTGGAAGTTAGTTCTTTTACATACGGTAATGTTTTATATATAAATGATTCTACTTGTTAAGGTTGAGCAATTGAGTTTATAACCTGTAACATTCAATTCACCGATTATAAACTCAATTGCTCAACCTCAACAAGTAGAATCATTTATATATAAAACATTACCGTATGTAAAAGAACTAAATTAGATAAACTACGCATTGCCAACAAAAATATCAAAACTATTGCTAGTCTTTACACTAGAACTGAAGCCCCGTTAACGATTTATGAAAAATCAAATGTCATTTATAGTATTCCTTGCCTTAACTGTCATAAAATTTATATCGGTCAGACGAGTAGGAATTCAACAGGCCGCATAGCATCTCATAAGAGTGATTGTAAAATAAAAAAAAAAAGTTGTGCATTAGCTGAACATAATATTAACTCTAATCATTTCAGTAATTTTAACAACCCTTCTATATTAGCAGTAGAGAATAACTACCATAAAAGGAATCTCCTTGAAATGGTATACATAAAAAATGAACCTGATAGCATGAATAAACGATCTGATATTTCGAACCTAAGTGTTATTTACAATTACTTGTTAAAACTTGATTCCAATTGAATTTTCTGAATGAAAAAACTGCTTATTATTTTTTGATTTTTTCTCTCATTTATCAATATTTGTCATATAGATTGGTACTATTCCTTTTGTTCTGCGGACAAAACACATGTTTTTCCCATGACAGTTTGACATTGACATATGACACTTGACACCTTCTGTCTTGCACTTCCTGTCATCCACTATTCCATTTTCAGTCATGCTTTAACCATATGCCTAAACAATATGTGCTTTTAAAATTAATTAATTTTTATATATATTACTAGTAGTGCTTCATAGTGATATGATTTTGAAAAGATACTCAATCACACAATGGTGATTAGATCGGTGTCTTCACTTAACCTCACCTTAGTAAGTTCATTTAAAATTGTTTAAAATCGTATTTCACAATTTGTGTTTTATGGGGGGATTGGCGCGGTGGGTTAGCGTCCGACTCATGATCGAAAGGTCGTGAGTTCGATTCTCGGCCAGGGCAGAAATTTTTCTATTTAATTTGAGAGAATTAAATGTTAAATTTCGTAGCCGGGCCGAGGATGGTCCTCGACGATTCGCTGTTGCGTTCAAATTAACAGTGCTGCTCCTAGGTGGCGTATGGAGTTAGTAACAAGGCCTACCCAGAACACTATGAAATGATACATAAAAAAAAACTCAACTTGTGACTGGCCGAATGACGAAATGTCAAAGCCATTAAAAAAAAAAAAAAAAAATGATACATAAAAAAAAACTCAACTTGTGACTGGCCGAATGACGAAATGTGTTTTCCTTTTTTCACAGTTGTCTTGATAATGGAAATAAACAATTTCGAAAGCTTGACTAAATAGGAAAGAGTTGATATATATATGTATATATATATATATATATATATATATATATATATATATATTATTCAAATGTGTAATCATTTTAGTTAATCCACTGAATTGACACATGGCAACCAAGCATGAGAGCCCACACCATACATTCAAGTTCAGACGTCGCAACGATAATGCTATTCGGTAACATCATCTAAGTCAGGGCCAGTTGTGCGAACACTTCGCCATCTAACGCATATATTTCAACCAATATTTGAATTGATCTATTTCCGTTGTTTGATTCAACTAAATATTATATTTGTGTTGAAACAAATTTTCATTCAACATATTAATCTACATGAAAACTTTTTAACAAAAATGAAATCTACGAAAAAACAAACTGAAAAGCAAAAAATAACCCTTTTTAGTCTTAATAACTGAGGTCCTAAACTGTGAATAAATAATTTTGAGTCGGCGCCAAACAAATTAGCAATTGAATTAGGTAAAGCGTGAAATGATGCCAGCGCGATGTGCGGTGGCATTTTGATAATTTAAAAAAAAAAATGTATGAAAGTTTGATCGGCGCCGACTCAAAATCAGTTACCTACATTAGTTTAGGAGCTTAGTTATTAAGACTAAGAATGGTTATTTTTTGCTTTTCAGTTTCTTGTTTCGTCGTTCGTATTTCTTAATTTTTTGTGGCAGAAATCTACCAATTACTACCTACTCAATATACTAATGAGGTATCCATTATGTTGTAGTGTTATTAAAACTACATGTTTGTACCAAGTTTCAAGAGAATCGGTTCACACGTGAAAAATCAATCATCCCATGTTTTCCTACCCTCACGGTTGGATTATTCTTTTTCAAATTCGAATATGACCAACTTCGAGGTATACCCTATACATTAAAAAAAGAATAATCTAAATCGGATAACCCAGTACAAAGTTATGCCTGATAGAATCGTTAACGGGCTAAAATTCAGAGGGTGAACAATCAATATCCTCCATTTTGCTACCCTTAGGGGTGGGATAAAATTCAAATGGGACCAACTTCGAAGTACACCCTAGCCAATGAAAGAAGAATCATCGAAATCGGACTACTCTGTGAATAGTTATGCGTTGCCATACATAAAAAAAATATCTACGCGTCGGTTGAAAATGTTGGTGCATCCTTCATTCTATACACGATGACAAGTGATTTCCACAGAAGTGGTCTCAGACGAAGATATCTCCAATTACCGCGGGGAATTATGTGAAACACATTCTAACACGTTGTTCAGGCGCATTTCCGAATACGATACCAAACAGTAATGTCGAAATATTTAGTCCAGTGAATGTTATGCGTGAATGAATCGATTAGAAATATGCCTGTCTATCATAGTCTGAATGACGAAGAATGTTGAAATTTGGCATCGTTATAATACTTATACTATATATATATATACATATATATATATATATATATATATATATATATATATATATATATATATATATATATATATATATATATAAACTAGCGGAACCGACAGACGTTGTCCTGTCCAAATTTCTATGTTCCCTAAAATGTTTTTCCCGAAAACTCTCGTCCGCGTAGAATTTCTTTTTTTCTGTGTTTTCCTTTATGTTGTTCCATCTAGATTATGTTATTGACTCCTTCCGCTTCCTGTTGTCCCGTTATCCCGTTTTCCCGTTACTCCTTTTTTTCTTCATCCCGTTATCCCCTTATCCTGTCATCCCGTTATCCTGGTTTTTTCTCATATCCCGTTATCCCGTTTTCCTGTTTCTCGAATTTCTTTTCCCATTATCCTTTCCCCTTATCTGCTTAGCCTGTCATCCCTTTCCCGTTTTCTCGTTATCCCGTTATCCCGTTTTCCTGTTATCCCTTTTTTTTTCATCCCGTTATTCCGTTTTCCCGTTATTCCGTTTTCCCGTTATTCCCTCATCCTGTCATCCTGTTATCCCGTTTTCCCGTTTTTTCGTTATCTCGTTATTCCCGTTATCCCGTTATCCCGTTTTCCTGTTATCCCTTTTTTTCCATAAAATAAAAGAAAATAAAAAATAGGGGTTGATCGTAGAATGGTGAATATTAAGAGTAATATGAATTTTTTTATTCTTAGTCATGACAAAATAAAAATAAAAATCTCGCCAAAAAATAGGGGTTGATCGTAGAAGGGTGAAAATTCAGGGTTGTATATATTTTTGAATGCTGTATCATAAAAAAATAGAAATAAAATATTTTCCAAAAAATAAAAATAAAATTAAGGGGTGGACCACCCTTAACATTTAGGGGGATGATTTGTTAATCTAACCATCCAGGGCGCCACCCAAACGCATACAAAAAAAATCATTCAAATCGGTCCAGCCGTTTAGGAGGAGTTCAGTGCCACATACGTACAGTAGAATTATTTATATAAAGATATATATATATATATATATACATATATATATATATATACATATATATATATATATATATATATATATATATATATATATATAGTATGGTACAGTTCTTTTTGGTGAGTCATGGAAAGTACCAATTTGGAGTACTAATTGGTATCCAAAAACATTTTCCAGTGTGATGGCGGCTGGTCCTGAAATTCTGCTGTCTGAGACTGACACAATCCCACCCCATTCCCCTTCAAAAATCGAAGTTGAAATAATAAAAAAACGTGTTACTAGAGGTTTGCCTGAAAGTTCACTAGAGAACTTTAGCAATAGTTCGGTTTTATGGCTTATGGTTTTAGAAAAATATTGATGTTAATTTTTTACTAGCCGACCCTACAGATGTCCTGTTCAAATTCCTATATTCCTCAAAATTGTTCTCCTGAAAACTCTCTTCCGCGTAGAATTTCCTTTGTGTTTTTCCATCTAGGTAATACCTTTGACTCTGCCCGCTTCCCGTTTTCCCGTTATCCCGTTTTCCCTTCATCCCGTTTTCCCATTTTTCAGTTATTCCGTTTTTCCGTTTTCCCGTTATCCCATTTTCCCGTTATCCCGTTTTCCAATTATCCCGTTTTCCCGCTAGGCCGATCTCGCTTTCTACGGGTATCCCGTTTTCCCATTTTCCTGTTATTCCGTTTTTCAGTTCGTTATTCCGTTATCCCGTTTTTTCGTTCGTTTTCCCGTTTTCCCGGTCGTTCTCACGTTTAGCGCTTACAAAGAATCGAGATGAATTTTTATTATATAGATTGACTACAATTGAAATCAAGTTAGTTAAGAATGATTTTGATTTGGTTATTATTGTAGATATCTTGGTCCTTTTTAATTTTCCTAATAGTTGTCCTTACCCTTTTGGACCCTAAAATAAAAAAGATGCTTCGTTTTCTTCTTCATTTCTAAAAACATAATATATTTGGCGGGAATAAAAAAAAAATCTTTCTTGAGGATATAATAAAAATAGTAATAATGAAGTAACTAAAGTATAAAATCCTGAGTTTCCAAGTTGAACTGGGGAATACATATTGTTTCCTTTACTTTTCCATAAATCTTGATTGGTCTATTGTGAATTCTCAAATTTAAAAAGTAATTGAAAAATTGAACGAAAATGTAAGATATGAACTATTACAACAGCACGAGTCATAGTAAAAACAGTTTTTTAAATTTTGCACTAGCATTCGAAAACAAACCTAAAAAGATCTATTTTATCGATTAAATGGGTAAGTAATGATTCTTTGAAGTTATTTAAGTCATCGTTTTTTAATAAAAAACAAATATTTAGGAAAAATAGTAATTTTCAATTATTTCAGATGAATGAATCAAATTCCGCATATGGGCGTAAAATTGAATTGTAAACAACTTTCACAAATAACTTTTCTTGCTATGTTTAAATATAACCCCACTTTTTGCCCATTACCCATAATGAATTTTTGAAAATTGCCGCCATTTTGGTGGTCACGTAACATATGTCTATATCAATTTTTAGGTTAACCGATATGCAGTAAAGTATTTTTCCATTTTCGTGATTAAAGTGTGATATATTTCAACTCAAATTAGTGAGGGAAGTTGAACACTAGTGATTAAAAATATTTTCCTACGACCACATAGGAAAGTAACGCATATCGCACTTTCTACTCCCATGGAAAGTGACCTTTATTCTCACGCGTGCGGAAAGTACTTTCCGCACTAGTGCGGAATAGTATATTGTTTAACAAGCACGGAATGATACTCATTTCCCACGAGTATGATGTTTGCAGCATGAGCCGTAGGCGAGTGCTGCAAATCATTCGAGTGGGAAATGAACATTCCGTGTGAGTTATACACTATACTTTTTCTAGGGCTTTAACATAAAATAGCGAAATTAATTTACAACAGAATCTTGAACTTCAATTGATCAAAGTATGCAAGTAATACATTTTCTGAAGTTGAAGCGGTGACCTTTCCCTTTTGCCAATATGTGAAGGATTTGTGGGCTTTTCCATATTTCTCTTTCGATACTTCCGGAATCAAGTTTATACATGCCTAATTTGCGGCTGCAATTATGTCTGGAGAAGGTATTTCGTCAATGTCACTGCTCATCATACCTTCAAACTTTGACAAGTTTTGATGAAACTGAATTGACAGATGTCTTAAGTTCTTCTTGCTATCCATGGGAGACGTGATTTAATGACCAACAATAACACAATGACTTCATTGTGTTATCAGATAAGGAAATGAAATTGAAAACATACAATGTACTTCATTGTTTAATCAAAAACAGTTTTAAAAATGCAGTTTTGTATTATAGCCGTAGAAAAAGTAACTTTCCGCACGGCTGTCAATAAGCCGTCAAACCCGAGAATCCTGTAAGATTTACAGATGTTATTATTAATTCTCACACCAACAGAATGAACACCGCCACTAAAATTGTCAGCACTGTGCGTGAACTTCGGAAGACACTGATGCTCAATCGGCCATATTAGAAAACATAAATTTAAAACCCTCAACTTCTTCGATGAGCACAATAATTAAAAGCAGCATCCGAGAAAATATTGATACGAATCTTTCGTAAACAAATAATTCAATTTGTTCCCCAGTTGTATCTAATAAGTACATACTTATTGTAATTTTTTCTAATAAACGTTAATTATCGTTATTTCTTCATTTCACTATAAAAGTAATTCTAAATTCATGTGCACTTTTTATAGAAACACTATTCAAACATAGACTGTCACATATAAAACGTAAGATTAGTCAGGCAACTCAATATACACGATCTAATATTTACATATTATTTAATAAAATAGGTGGTCGTAGGAAAAATAGCGTACATTACTCGCGCGGAAGTGATTTTTCACACTCGTGCGATTGCCGCACTCGGCTTACGCCTCGTGCCACAATATTTCCCACTCGTGTGAAAAATGTCACTTTCCGCACTAGTAATGTAATATAATATTTATTCACAAGTGATCAAAAATGTTACCTAGGTTACACATTGCTCATAGCACAGCAACGGTGTCGAATTATTCGTATCGATTAGGCTGGTTTCCAAATTAACACAAGCAACGTTAGCGCATATTTTTATTCTCAGTAGGCTGGTTGCAATTTTGTTTCGACGACTTAATGACACAATAGTTATTCATGCAACAATTGTAAAATAATGTCTTTCTCTTTCTGCGAAAATGGAAAAAACAGATTTAAAACACGTGGGTAAAGCGCATTTAATCATTCACCTAGGTTCGTGATTAAATGCTACGCTCTACTCACTTGTCCTAAAAATAGCTATTTTGTAACTGAAAATATTTATTTCATATGGCCCACGCTGTACTTACATATTCAGGGTGTTACCAAATAAGTGCGAAAGTTTTTAGGGGGTGATTTCTTGTCGAAAACAAAAGCTCTTAGGCCTTCCCCTGAAAAATTACACGCTTCCAAATATGAGTTTTTTTTTTTTTTTTTAAATTGCTGGAGAGTTGAAGAAATGGCATTTTGTGGGCATGTTCTACCAATAAAAAAGCTAACTATGAATATTGTTTTAATTTTGTTTTAAAGAGGTGAAACATGCAACCCCTATTCCATTTTTTACCAGAACTTTCCAACGAAAAAAAATTTCTCAATTAAGTCTTGTGTTGTGTCCATAAAGGCAATAGTTTCCTAATAAAAAAAAATACAACATTGTGCATGAACGGATCTTCTGTAAATGGAATCGAAAAAATCTAGTAGGAGGCCGCCACGTTTTGTTTGGACAACTTGTGACTTCAATCGTAGTATTTTAAAATCGAAAAAATCAAGTAGGTCGCTTTGATTTCTATGTGGTGGTTGAAAGTTCAATTGTGTCTTTTGAATCTTCAATATGAATAATTACACTAACGCTGAAATGGCCGATATGCATTTTATGTGTGGTCGTGCCAATGGAAATTCTAGACGGCTCTATTCAGAGATGTATCCTCAGCGCGTGATACCTCATCACACAATTTTTGCACATTTCCACCAACGTCTCTGTGAAAGAGGGACTTTTCAAAAACGAACAACTGATTGTGGTCGTCCATGAGTAATAAGACCGGTGGCACTGGAAAAAGAGGTTCCCAATATTATTGAAGATTGTCCGGAATTAAAAACAAGACAAATTGCTAACACACGTAATGTTAGCAATAAACTAATCTGGAAATTTTTTAAGGATCACCAATTGTATCCTTACCATATTCAACGAGTCCAGGCACTTTGCCACGAGATTTTCCACATCGAATGGACACTTCAAATGATTACCCAAAATGCTCAATTTTTGAAAACGTAATATTTACTGACGAATCCAACTTTTCAAGGTAAGGGATTACAAATTTCCGTAAGAATCATCTATGGGCCGAAGATAACCCAGATGCAATTCAAGAAGGTCGGTATCAATATTAATTTTCACCGCTTTCTCTTCCAGGGCCCCTATATCAGCCCGTGAAACCAGAAATGAACGAGGAAGAAATGTTAACAATATAAATATGGACTTAGCAACAATTCTCGAATGGGGATCCAATAACTTGGTAGAATTCAATGCAAACAAAACACAAGCATGTCTTTTCTCTAGAAAAGCCGATCTCACTGTGCCTAACATAACTTTGTCAGGAGTAACCATACCACTGAAGTCATCCATATCGATGCTTGGTATTACTATCAGCAATAACCTTTCCTGGGAAAATCACGTGAGGTCCATTGCCAAAAGTGCATCCCAAAAACTTGGTTTTTTGTTTCGTGCCAAGAGCTATTTCACCTCCAGTCAGCTGCTTATGATCTATAAGGCACAGATCCGACCTGTCCTGGAATACTGTTCCCATATATGGAGTGCGGCACCTAAACATATCCTGAAGCTATTGGATTCTGTCCAAAAAAGGGCAATTCGTCTCGTCGGTGATGCCTCGCTTACAAACTCGCTCACTTGTCTGGAACACCGTAGAAAAGTTGGCGATTTGTCTCTATTTTATAGATATTTTCATGGGCGATGCTCTTCTGAAATATCAACAATCGTTCCTCCTTTGGCAGTCTCTTCGAGATTAACCCGTCAAGTTCAGTCTTCACACCCATTCGTGGTCACTTTGGAGACCTGCAGAACATCACTTTCCAAAGACTCATTCATCCAACGAACTGCGAGGCTTTGGAACTCATTGCCTAGGGAGGTGTTCCCCGAGGCATACAACCTCCAGAAATTTAAGAAGAACACCAACTCCTACCTTCTTTCCCTTGGTTCCCACGATGTTCTCTGAACATTACAGGATATCCCTTTTCGTGGGAACCAGAACATATAAAAAAAAAAAAAAAACTTAACGTGTGGGTCGGAATTATTGGCGAAAATATTATTGGATCGTATTTTCTACCATTGAGGCTAACTGGTGCAACCTATACAGAATTTCTCCAGGAGCAGCATCCCATTTTACTTGAAAATGTTCCACTAGCTATTCAACCATGAATGTGGTTTATGCACGATGGTGCGCCTGTCCATTTCAGCATAACTGCTCGTCAGTACTTGGACGACGTGTATCCAAATCGTTGGATAGGCAGAGCAGGACCTCGACCCAGATCCCCAGACTTGAACCCCTTGGACTTTTGCTTCTGGGGTCACCTGAAGTCCTCGGTTTATACGACCCCCATTGAATGTGTGTATAATTTGAGGAATCGCATCATTGCAGCCTTCGAGACCATCCAATACACACCAGGAATATTTCAACGTTTGCGCCAGTCTATGAGACGAAGACTTGATTCCTCTCTAATGGTTGGAGGTGGTCATTTCGAGCAGATTCTATAACTCCGTTCCGTTTGATCTTGTTGCCTTTTTCCTTGTTGTAATACACATAATTTTGTTTTGTTTGTATTTTTAATTTGATATTCTATTCAAACAAAACATGGTACTGGTACATACCTACATTAAAAATTGAAACAAGCGGATTGATTTTAAAATACTACGAGTGAAGTCACAAGTTGTGCAAACAAAACGTCACAGCCACCTACTAGATTTTTTCGATTCCATTTACAGAAGATCCGTTCATGCACAATGTTGTATTTTATATTTTTATTAGGAAACTATTGCTTTTACGGACACAACACAGGAGTTGAAAAAGTTTTGCAATGAATCGTTCTTCTCAACATTTTAAATTGAGAATTTTTTTTTCATTGAAAAGTTCTGGTAAAAAATAGGGTTTGCATGTTTCACCCCTTTAGAAGATCACAAGATAAAAAAAATATTTATAAGTAGCCTTTTTATTGGCAGCACATGCCCACAAAATGCCATTTCTTCAACTCTTCAGCAATTTCAAGGACAAAAAACTCTTTTATTTTCCCATTTTTGGAAGCGTGCAACTTTTCAAGGAAAGGCCTAAGAGCTTTTGTTTACATTTTCGAAAAGGGATCACCTCCTAAAAACTTTCGCACTCATTTGGTAACACCCTGTATGTATATGGATTTCAGATCATTTTATGCTGAAATTAAATAATACTAATTCTACCAGGGGGAGAGGAAACAGAGAAAATAAAACTGAATATTATTATAATTACCTGATATTTTTAGTTAAAAGTATTTCACCGACTCGATTATTGAGATATTT